>JAAEAF010002101.1:0-156695 GCA_011037195.1 Triatoma infestans | reverse complement strand
GCTTGGAGTTTAGTTTTCTTCTAAATACTATTTCAGTACAACGTATGGCTTTATCACCTATACAATATTAATATACATTAGAAGCATTAATAGAATTCCAAATGTGAAGAAAATTTATTAACCGGAAGTGCGTCTTTTAAATATTTTGATATTTTTTTTTTAAAACGTTTACAACGATTTTCTTTAAACTTGAAATGTTAACTCCACAGATTTGATATAATTTCTGTTAGAGGAAGTATTGTAATCGTATCAAATTTTCGTTATCGAGTTTTCACTGGAAATATCCGCTTTGAAATCACCTGAGTCCAAAAAAGTGATTTTTAGAAAATGCTCTGTGTG
This sequence comes from Triatoma infestans, assembly GCA_011037195.1. Taxonomy (NCBI): domain Eukaryota; kingdom Metazoa; phylum Arthropoda; class Insecta; order Hemiptera; family Reduviidae; genus Triatoma; species Triatoma infestans. The sequence continues at coordinate 156,356 of JAAEAF010002101.1, read as the reverse complement.
TATGTGTGTATGTGTGTGAAAACAGCATAGCTCAAAAACGAAAAACCTTAGAAAGTTCGAACATGATATTCCAATTAGGTATCACCATGGGATCCGACAGTAGGTCGGTTCGTCAAAATTCCTCAACCGGAAGTACCACTTTACTATATAGTTTTTCATTATTTTGCGATTTTCTCAAAAATGACTCTGACAATTTTCTTCAAACTTTTGTTATATCAACTACACATACAAAACTCTACAACATTTATTTAAAATATTTTTCTGGGAAAATTCATTTAAGGGCATTTTTTTTGGGATCGGTAGGGTTAGGTTTTCTTTTAAAGTGCTATTTCGGTTTACTATACAATTCTGCCATCTAGATAATATTAATTAGAATTAAATGTATGTTGTGGTGGTTGGTTCCGCAGAGCTGGAAAGCATCAGAGACATTTTCCGTTGTAGCCTGCTTCATTTTGTGGTAATCGACCGGTTTCAGGCGTTCGCCCATCTTCAGGATGCGTTTTTCAGACAGTGTGACAACACAGACTTGCACAAAGCAAATTTAGTTTTCACACTCTGTTAAAATACTTAGCCTCACTGGCTCCAGAAAGTAAAAATTGGAGTGTGAAAACTAAATTTGCTCTGTGCAAGCCTGTGTTGTCACACTGTCTGAAAAACGCATCCTGAAGATGGGCGAACGCCCGAAACCCGGTCGATGACCACAAAATGAAGCAGGCTACCACGGAAAATGTCTCTAATTAAATGTGTTGTTGAAATTCCGAGTTTGAAAAAATCGGATGACCAGAAGAAGTGCGTTTTTACTGAAATGTATTTTTTAGTTTTCTGGTATTTTCCCGAAATCGGCTCCAATGATTGTCTTTTAACTACGAATGTAAACTACAAATATAAAGACCTACAATTTTATTTGAAACATTTCTCCTAGTAATGTCATTTAAGGGGACTTTTGGGGGAGGGATGAGGTTATGTTTTACCCTAAAGTGCTATCATAGTTGTTTATACAATTCTAGCATCCAAACAAAATTAATTAAAAATAAATAGATGGCCAAAATTCTGAGTTTCAAGAAAATTAGTAAACCGGAAGTGCGCTTTTACTGAACAGTTTTTTGCAGTTTTCGACGAACTCCGACGAATTTCATTAAAGTTGGTGTACTAACTATAAACTTTGTCAATCACAATTTGAAAAAAATGGAATAAGATAATGTTGTGTGTGTGAGTGTTTCACAGTAGATTGTTTTTTTGTATTAAATGCGAAATAAACAAGTTACAAATATGCTTCGATTATTTGCATTTTTAAAATCTATATTATTGTTTGCTTTTCAATATTATATATACATATGTGTGTATTGTGTCTGTGAATGGGTGGGGTTCTACAAACATTCAAACAACACATCTTTTTTTGTTTCATTGAAGTTTATCCAAGCGTGACCCCCCCCCCCATCTTTTCAATACTATTGAGCACAGACATGCTACTAGCGCTATCTATGGACATTATTAGTATTTTAACATTTTTTTTTAATGTCGATGGAAAGAAACGATCTATTTTATGTATTATGTAACATATAAAAGAAAGTTTTGCAATCGTGCCAAAATTTTCTCGATATTTCTTGAAATTCGTTTTGCAATCATCATTTTGCTTGTTTTATTAATAAAGGCATATTTTTGAGGGAAGACATGGACCTACTCACCCCCCCCCAACCGCTCTAAAATCCGTTTTGTCGGAAAAAGTTGCAAACAAAAGTGATAATTTCTATTTCTATAAGTTCTATACCAAGTTTAATGAAACTCGAGGTTGTCAAATAAAAAAAAAAAAAATTAAAAGTACTGTTCAGTAAAAATGCACTTCCGGTTCACTAATTTTGTTGATGAAACTCGGTATTTTGTCTGGAAACTTAAGTCCCCCCCCCCAAAAGCCCCTTTAAATGAATTTTCCTGGAGAAATCTTTCATATAAAAGTTGTAGTTCTTAACATTTATAGTTCATATGTCAAGTTAAAAGAAATACGTTGGACCCGTTTTCGAGTAAAAATCACAAGAAAATGTGCAATTTATTCAGTAACGTGATACTTCCGGTTGAGGAGTTTATCAGATAACTGGTTCCCATTATACTGTCAACCTCTACAATTTTTAGTTTTTCAGCTATGCTGTTCATACACACAGAGCCGATTTTCTAAAATCACTTTTCGGACCCTGAGGACCTAAAAACGTGTATTTCTGGTGAAAACTCAATATCTAAAATTAGAAACGAATTACAGTACTGACTCTTACAGAAGCGACAATAAAAACAAAGATGGTAATATTTAAACATTAATTTGGCCTTATATATAATGAATAGAGAGATTAAATTATTGTATACATAACAAATATGAATACTAAATGCATAACAGTTGGAGGGACAAAGCAATACTGTTGGCAGCCCTGTCTATTGTAGAGGCATGTTCGATAACACGCCTTACTTTTTTTTTAAATAGATCCGGAAACTAAACTATGAATCGATCAAATGCTTGTTAACTGTTATTTCTCCCCTCACTAGTATTAATTAAAACTTTTAGATCAAATAATCGATTACTCAGACTTTATCATGTACACTTTGTTTACATATTGCTTTTTCCTACACCACGTATAATTAAGTGTACAGTTGTTGATTTGATTTAATGATTGTGAATACACGTCATTGTCAGGATATTAAATACTTGGAAAATAAATACAAAGTTGTCCTTCAAAAATCTTCTAACTCTTTAACGGAAAATTCAAGAAATTCGAAATGATTTAAAATTTAATAAATTGTGAATTACATTTTTCCGTTTGAATGACAGGGAGGTTCATTTTTAAATTTTAATTTATTGTGAACGAGTTATTAAAGTGGAGTAAACAAAATATTTTTCCACTACATCATTTTTTTCTTTTTCCTACTCCTAGAAAGAGGAAGTATTGTAATCAGGTCAAATTTTCGATATCGAGTTAGCACCGGTTTCAATGCTCCAAGTTTCAAGAAAATCATTGGAGCCATTTTTTAAAAAAATCGCAAAAAAGTAAAAAAACTAACTTGTAAAAGTGGTACTTCCGGTTGAGGAATTTTGACAGACAACCTACTGTCGGATCCCATGGTGATACCAAAACAGAATATCAAGTTTGAACTTTCTACGGTTTTTCGTTTTTGAGCTTTGCTGTTCACGTACATACATACATACATACATACACGCAAGCACACACACACACACACACACACACACACACACACACACAGACCATTCCTAAAAACCACTTTTTTGGACTCAGGGACTGATAACAAAACGGATATTTCCGGTGAAAACTCGATATGGAAAATTTGACACGATTACAATACTTCCTCTTACTAGGAGTAGGAGCGAGTAATTGTCAATCACAATTTTGATAACTGGAATAAGAGAAAAATTGTGTGAGTGTATCACATTAGATTTTTAGCGATTTTTACTTTGATTCAAGTAGAAATGAAACACATTAAAGAATACACCATTTTAATGACTACTATAGAAATTTATTAATATGGATAAATGTTAATTTGTACAATGGCATAAACTTTTCTCCCGAGCTAGGGTTCGAGCATGCCGTCAGTCCGTTGAGAAAGTAAATCTACAATGGTAACCATGTTTTCTTTCTTTCTTTTTACTTTCTCTTACGTAAGAGAAAGTAATGCGATATTGTCAGATTGTCGAAATTGATCTTTTACCGGAAATACATGTTTTAAGGTATCCTGAATTCGAAAAAAAATGTTTTTTGCGTTTGGACCGTATGCGTGTGCATGTGTGTTATCAGCATATCTCAAAAATCTTTAAATCACAGTTAGCTGAAACTGTATTAAGTTCCGGCCAAAATCTACCAACCATAAGTGCAAATTTACTAAATGGTTTCTCTATTAGTTTTTTTTTCAAGATTTAATAAAAAATGGCTCCAACGATTTTCTTTAAACTTCATATACTGTCTAAACACATTGGTACCGATCACTTTTATTTGAACCATTTTCTCAGGAAAATTGATTATTGGGGGGGGGGCAGTACCCTGAGCGTTATGCTTTCCTCTAAAATTCCACTTCAGTACAATGTCTGGTTGTACTACTTGAATAATATACATTCAATGTTGATTAATATACATTTGAAGTATTGACAGAATTCCAAATTTGTTAGAAATTGTTTAATCGGAAGTGCGGATTTTACACAATAGGTTGCGGAATATTTTTTTGAATTTTCTCTATTACGGCTAAAAAACAAAAGTTTTTCATTTGAAATATTTTTCCGAAAATAAAAATTATTTTAGTGGTTAATTGGGGGTCTTTTAGTTAGGCTGAAATTTAAACTAAACATGCGGTGTTTTGGCTTTGATAAAGGGCGCTCCACACAAGTCCGCTCGAGTATACAAATATATAATCCCCACCAGCTATTTTACGGCCAGACCAACTAAACATTTGTAAACCTGGCAATTTCAAAGAAAATTTATTAATTAAATTGTATTAATTAGAATAAAAGAAAGTCGTATGAGTGTTTCATTACCACAATATTGACATTAGAAATTTTATTTACTGTAGATATACGTAATATACACTTTGCAATAATACAATGTCATATTTTGAATAGATTCTTGTGGTATACCAGTCTAACAATACGAACAAAACTTGCTTTGCTGTTCCTTACACAGTACACTTGGGGCTTATAGAGATTGTTCATCTAGGCAACTAATTATGTTTTGGTATACCCTAGCTCATACCACATATATTCATATACACATAGTTTGCTCACTTTATAGACGATAATCTTGGACTTTTATTGAAACTCATTTACATAAATTCAAAATGGATTAATAATAATAATAATAATAATAATAATAAGCCTCTACATGGAAGATATGCGAGTGAACTTGGAAAACCCGAAGTGGACGTCGGTTGGTGTCGAATGCATGCTTATACCGAGGTTACTTATTCCCGGAAACGGAAGGGTTTATGATGATCAAGTAATAAACACAATGAACTATCGCCGGTATATATTAAAGGACAACAGCATTTCTGATGACCGGTGTAGATTATGTCATACTGACCGGGAGACGATTCAACACGTGACGGCAGGCTGTCGAGTCATAGCGCAGTCACTATATAATGCTAGACTTGTGGCAATGCTAATAACAGGGCATAGTAGGCTGAATAGACACATGCACCACCTACAACTTGCGGATAGTGCGGTATGCCGATTCTGCAAGGTAGAGGAGGAGACTCCGGCGCACATCCTTTGTGAGTGCGCCGGCCTGGCGAGGATTAGGTTTCTTCAATTGGGGACGGGCAATCCCGAAGCTGGAAGCTTCATGACGGAGCCGGTCTCAGCTTTGATAGGATTGATTAGGAGGGCAAAGCTGGGGGCTGTTCTGTAACTTAAGGGGATCCACAATAGACCTCAATTTGTAGGTCGCAGTGGAATGAGGCTCACCCCTCCCCGATTCTATTCTATTCTATAATGCTAGACACGATAATGTCGCCAAGCAGATCCTGAATAATGGATTACTTAAAGAATCCTCACCATATTATAAGTATCAACCAGCAATCGTAATGGAAAATTAAAGCTGCAAACTTTATTGGGACAGAAGTGTGATAACAGACTAGCATATCTCATACAACAGGCCAGATATCATCCTATTAGAAAAAGAAAAGAAAACTGTGTATTTAATAGATGTGGCGGTTTCTAACAATGAAAATTTGTCGTCAAAATTTTGCGACAAAATTCAGAAATATATTCAGCTTTCCAAAGAAATTAAGCAAATGTGGAATGTGGGGATTGTAAGGATAGTTCCTATTGTCCTTTCATCAACAGGCGTGATTCCTACTTCTCTGAGGAGAAATATTCAGTCGCTATCTATTGACGAAAATTTATATATTAATCTGCAGAAGTCAGCTTATATTAGATACATGCCACATAGTGTGATATTTTTTAGGTTTCTAATCTAAAATAATTAATTTATGCTGTTCGAAAAAATTCCCAGCTAAAATTCCCAGGATCTCACTGAGAATATATAACAATAATAATAATAATAATAATAATAATAATAGTGTTTTATTATATCAAAAAGTTAGAATACAATGCATACAAACAAAATTACAAACATTTAGGCATGGACTCGAGTGTCCGTCCGCTAAGTTGACCCTTATTTAATCACATTAAGTGCGAAAATAGAAATTTACTTATTTAATTTAAATAATTATATATATTTTGAAATTTATATTTATTTATTTAAAATAAAATCTTTTATTTATTTTTCAATCAAATTTCATTGAATTTATTTATTTATATTTACAAAACCTTGTTATTGTATAATTCAAACAGACCAAATATTTTTAAAACTAAAATGAAGAACAATCATTCTCCATTTTCCATTGTTTATTTACAATGGAAAAAATTAAATTAAAATACTTTTTATAAAAGTTAAATTCACTTATCAGATAGGTTCTGTATTTATATAAACTTCCCCATCCGTAGTCACCATTCAGATATTGTTGTGTCACTGCAACTATAAATGTTTTACCTAGCCACCTCACTCTGAACTCCTACAACATTGGACACAGTCCTATAAAGTGTACTAGATTTTTCTATTGCATTTTAAATTACGCAATGCCCATTTATATGCTCTCTCTCTTTTCGGCTAATGTTATAATTTAGATAAAACGTTTCGCCATGTAATTTGAATATTGTTGACATCATCCGAATACTGTTTACATCATAAATATAATGTTTTTTTCACGCAAATTCCAAAACAGACTATTCACTTCAGTGAGAAACATACAATCATTAAAAACATTTTGGTTTTCAATAGTAGATTAATAAATTTTAAACCATGGTTCTTGACAGTTTGCAGATTATTATAGATCTGTGCATAAACCCAATAAGTATGTATACTCTCACTTGTACCATAAATTCAATTTAGTACATATATAAATTAGGTTTGTTAGCAATAAGCAGTTGCTAACCGCTTTATTAATTAGCATTGTGCGGCCTCAGATTGGTGATTCGTGATTAATTTGATCTGAATGTTGTTGGATCGTTCTTTGGTTATTTTTAAAAATTAAAATTGTGTTACCATCCAACAAACTCATCGAATAATAGACACGATGACCTCTTCCCTTGAGCTCAAACATTATTGCCCAGGAGTCTTCTTAGACATGACACAGGCTTTCGATAGGGTATAGCATGACGGCTTAAAGCTTAAGGACATCCTTCCTAGTACCTACCACTTAGTTCTAAAGTCTTATCTCTCAGACAGATTCTTCCAAGTCTGTGAAGGCACCGCATTCTCTTCCATCCATTCAATTCACGCCGGCGTACCCCAAGGCAGCATTCTTGAACCCTTTCTTTATTTAATATATACAGCTGATTCCTACCCACCCAAATACTTCAGTCTTCACCTTCGCCGATAATACGGCAATTTTGTCACCAAACTCCGATCCTGTTATTGAAATCCGTTTGCTTCAATCTCACCTTACACTACTTGAAACTTCGCTTACTAAGTGGCAAAACAAAGTAAATATAAACAAATGCAAATACATTACATTCACCTTAAAACATAAAACCCATCCTCCTACCTACCTAAATGGAACACCCTCGCACAGTCTGACGATGTGCGTTATCTTGGACTGTACCTAGACTAGAGACTTACATGGAATCCACACACACGGCTCAAACGCTACGATCTCAAAAATCGCTTTCTGCTCTTCCATAGACTCCTCGGTAATCGCTCTAAAAGACTATTATACACATCCTTGCTAAGACCTCTATGAACATATGGACTAGAACTGTACGGGACGGCAAAGCGTTCCAATCTGAACCGAATCCAAACTCTCCAATCAAAAATCCTACGACAAATCACAGGTTGTCCCTACTATGTATCCAATCTTACAATCTCATCTTACACACTGACCTCAACATTCCCTTCTCTCCACTCTTGCCTTATCTATCTAAAACAGATTTCATTCCAGAATGCAATCTCTCTCTAACCTTCCAGCCCAGGCACACTCATCTCAAACTCTCCCAGGAAATACTCAACGACGTGAAATGTAATTGGTGATATTGTGTTGTATATTGTAGTAGTAGTACGAGCGGTTTTGTAAAAGGGGCTTGTGTTTGTATATATGTTTTAAGAGAGTGAAGTATCAAGATAGACCAATAATCAAGAAATCACCACTGTTTTTAAAATAAATATATTATTCTCTAAGCAAATTTAAGTCATGTATCTTAATAAATGATGTATATCTAGAATAAAGGCAAATCTCTATCACTGGCATGAACTAAAGAGAGCGATTCCTGAAGCAAGTGTTCTGGCTTTGAAAACAGAATGCAGACTGTTTTGAAGGAATGCCCTCTCTAGCAGGGGATTTTCTTTTAGAAAACAGTTGGCCTAACGGGTTCTTGTGCCTTTGTCTCTGTAATTGCAATGACTTTATATTTCAGTACCTGACTCTAACACTCTTTTGGAAGGTAAATTCACTATTTATTTTCCAAAACTGCTTCACTTAAATATTGTCAAAATTCACTCAACAATTTTTCAAAACTATTATTTTTTCCATTTCGTTCTTCCACTGCAGACGCTTAAAAAGCGTCGATGGCCCAGCGATCTCATAATTACTTAATGGTATATTCATCACTGGATGATATTCATTCAAGACCATCACGCCAAGTTTTCTTTATACAACACATTTACTTATTGTAATTTGAATATGCAGTTGTAAATTTCAAATAAATAAACATGAAAATTGTCTCTATAACCTTCCTGCTTCCGGTTATAAAAAACCGGAGTTTGAGGTTTAGTTGGAACATCTGATTTTCAGTTTGAAAGTGGTTTTGAAACTTGTTGGAGTGTATAATCTATCATTGCGAATGCCCTGGACAATCACAAATCAGTTTGTGGCCATACTATTTGAAAAACTATTTTTCTCAATATACATAAGGAACAAATGATAATTTTCTCCTGATTCAGTTCTCATCTTTCAATTAAAACATTTTATATAAATTAGGAATTTTAAAATATTTATTATGGTTAATATTAAGTAGGTAGTGCAACCGTACAATGTATTAGGCGGGGCATTTTAGAGTAAAACTTAATAATACAACTGATATCTCCCTTTAAAGATAACTTTCTCCACAAAAATTAAAATAAATTTAGTGTATTCTGTAAAAAATGTACAAGTTCAAAGAAAATTATTGGCGGTGGTGGTGGTGGTGGTGGGGGGTTTCCGTGAATATTAGAAAAAGTGAAAAAAAAAATCTAGACACATTCACACGGCTTTCTCTTAATCCAATTAATCCAATTTAATTACATTATTAATGGAATTTATTACAAATTTTTATTACTTTCTCTTACTCCTAGTAAGAGGAAGTATTGTAATCGTGTCAAATTTTCGATATGGAGTTTTCACCGGAAATATCCGTTTTGAGGTCCCCTAAGTTCAAAAGAGTGGTTTTTAGCAAATGGTCTATGTGTGTGTCTGTATGTGTGTGTGTGTGCGTGTATGTATATGTGAACAGCATAGCTCAAAAACGAAAAACTGTAGAAAGTTGAAACTTGATAATACGTTTAGGTATTACCATGGGATCTGAAGGTGCGTTATCTGTCAAAATTCCTCAACCGGAAGTACCGCTTTACTAGTTTTTTTTTTGTTTTTTTTTTTACGTTTTTGCGATTTTCTCAAAAATGGCTCCAACGATTTTCTTTAAACTTGTTATATCAACTACACATACAAAGAGCTACAACTTTTATTTGAAACATTTCTCTGGGAAAAAATTCATTTAAGGGTACTTTTATGGAGAGGGGTGGGGTTACAGCTTCCTCTAAAGTGGTATCATAATTGATTATATAATTCTATTATCCAAACAAAATTAATTAGAAATAAATAGATAGCCAAAATTCCAAAGTTTTAAGAAAATTAGTAAACCGGAAGTGCGCATTTATTGAAAAGTTTTGTCAGTTTTCGACGAATTTCATTAAATTTGGTACACAAACTATAACATTTGTCAATTATAATTTTGAGAACAGTAGTAAGAGAAAGTTGTGTGAGTGTTTCAAACCAGATTTTTTTTTTTTTAAATTGCCATGTTTACAAACAAATCGTTGTGATTAGGATTATACATGATTTGAGTATCACTAAATCACTTTCTTGAAGTATGAAACTGAATTTATTACGATTCACTAGAGTAGATTTGCTGTAAATATACTGTGGCAATAAAGTTTGGAGTTAAGCAAACTTTTAGATACATCAACTTTAGATAACATTTTGAGTTTTGTACATAAAGATATCTAGGTTATCACGTGTATAAAGAAAGGTTGGATTTGTATTATATGCATGCAATACGCGCATATAAATAAAAAAAAAAAATTACATTTTTGAGATAAAGAAATTGATAAGAATTTTAAAGGCAAATACGTATTTAGAAATTACATATATATGGTATGTTTGTTTCTCACCTAAAATATATAAATAGTTTTTTCGATTTTCCGGTCTTATAGATAACACTCCCATACTTTCTTAAATCGTATAAATCTTGTTTATATACTCGTAAAATTTATATAAAACTCAACTTTATGACTGATGACAGGATGATGATTCATAAAACGGCCAATTTTTGCTAGTTCATTTTTTTTAAAGAAAGTTTATCTTGATTTATTTTTATCTTACGTTCTTCTGTTTATCATAATACGTCAGATATTCTTAAAAAAATGGATGTAATTTTTGCTAGCTTTACTTATCATAGTTTTGCTTCTACTTCAATTATTTATATTATTTGGGTATTCCAATAATTGGCAAGTGTAAGTTTTACAAGGGCCGTTAAAAAATTGAAATTATAAGGAAAACTTAACAAAGTCGACTTTAAAGCCATGATATAGGGAAGGATATAGGTGAAATTTTGATGTAAGGAAATTCTTCGCCAAATTAAACCAAAAAAAATTGTTGTATTTCCTGCAAAGTAGTTCCTGCTACCAAGTTGCATATTGTGTAAATGTTTTCCTGAGTAAGTAATGCCTCTGCAACCAAGGCAGTTACCATTCTTAGCTCATTCTATGCTCTGATTTCGTGTACAAGAGCATTGCTGGCGTTAGTTTTCGCAATAACGTTTCTCGGAAAAGATAACAGAGTTACTTTATCCTGTGAGTTCCTTTTTAACGGGCTCACACAAATAGTTCAGATTAGCGGATATAAACTGTGGTTTAAGAGTCTTTTTCGTTATATTGCCCAAAAATTGTAAAAAAAAACGGATACGGGGAACAAAAATGGCAAAGAATTGTATTCAACTTGTGCAACAAACAGTCAAAGATAGAATTTTAAGGTTCTGCCACTATTGGTAAAAGGTACTGCTGTCTTCATGACTTCCGAAAGATTACAATTCGAAAAGAAAAACCAGACACGATATTTATGAATCCTATCGGAAATAGGATGGAAGTAGTATAAAATAAATGATCCCCCTTTGAAGCTTCAGTTATTCGGTCGCCACTTAAGACATCCTGAACGTAAGAGCAGGTCCTATGCCAATTTTTCAGAGCAATTCGATTTAAAATCTTCTTGTTTTAGTTTGAAAATTTTCTTCATACTCATAGTTATTCAGAAAATTTATGCTTTTAGCGCTATAGAGATGGTACCTTATTTGGAAGATTAACAGCATAACGATGGGAAAAATTGTTTTACATCAAAGTAAAATATCTTCCTGTGTGCAATAAGAAAAATTGTTGGAGTTGAATTTGTAGCAGTTTACGTGGGGCAACGTGAAAATTTCTCGGCCTCGTAGTGAAAATGTTTTTTTTCATTTTAAAAATGCATTTATTTCTCAGTGTAGTCTCCATGTAGTTTAATACACTTTGTCCAACGTTTCTCCAATAATTGGATTCAGATCCTGAGTGCGATTTCCAAAATAACCGCTGCTATCACCTCTTCATTCGGCCCAAAACGTTTTCCAGCCACAAATTTCTTTGTTGAAATTGAGATTACATAAAAGTCACAGGGAGCTAAATCTGGCGAAAAGGGAGGATGTTCCTACAATTCATACTTCAAATCCCTCCATTATTCCCATTGCCAAAGGGCCCTTATGGGCCAGTGCAGTGTCCTGGTGAAAGAGAATTTTTTTTCTTTTGCAAATCAGGCCTTTTATTTCTAATATTTTCAATTGAAAGAATTTGTTTGGAATCTCAAAATGCACTAGACATAACCTTTTCAGCCGATGCAATTGTCTTTGCTTTCTTCGGTGCAAAGCCACCGGCTTCTACCCACGGTTTTTTTGACTCAGGTGTAAAGTGGTGAACCCACGTTTCAATCAACCTTACCAAATCGGCACAAAAATCGGTTGGATTCTTCTTAAAATGGCACAATTCGAATGGAAACTCGATTCCTTATTTATTTATGATCAGCATTTATTTAACAAATGCGGCACCCATTTTGCACAAAGCTTTCTTATACTGAGTTCTTCGTGTAAAATTTGCCGTATCCTTTCTTCTGAAATGCCTACAGCCTTAGCTATCTCATACACCTTTAATTGTTGATCATCCTGAACCATATTGTGTATCTTCTTGATATTTTCTTCGGTAGTTACAGTTTTTGGTCGCCTTCATGTGGATCATCTTCAATCAGTCTATGGCCACGTTTAAACTCAGCTGTCCATTTTTTTTATTGTTGATAACGAAGGTGCAGACTCCTTATACAGTTTCACCAAATTTGGATGAATTTCTGTTTGCGATAAACCATCCAAAACTAAGAATTTTATGATGGAATGGTATTCAAGTTTATTCATTTTGTCAAAAACACACAACACGCTAAATTTAAACAGCTGTGTTAAATAATCTATTTGTCTGATCAAATTCACATTTGCTATTTACTTTTGTAACAAGAGTGCCAACATAACAAAACCGTAATATCATTTGTAGTAGACCATCTATGGGCTTGGCCGAGAACATTTCACCTTGCCCTAGTAAATCAAATTTCAATATACTGCGACTAATGCTGTATGTACCCCTCCTCCCCAAGTGTCGAATTCAGAAAGGCCTCAATACAGATTTTATCGGAATGAACTCAATTTCTTAATTCTTCAAAATGAGTCTAACAGATCCATAAATAGAATTTAAAAAATAAATGGAAAAAATATAAAATGACAATCGATTTATTCAAAAATAAAATAAGTTAATTCTATGTTGAATATGTGGTTGTATAAGGTTATAAGGTAGGTTGGGAGGTCTTAAGGTTATTTACTATGTGTGTGTGGTTAACGACACACAAAGCCTAGAACCTAGAGTTTTACCTGTATTATTTTGTTTTTAATATTTAACACATACATAACCTTATAACCTCCCTACATAATTATATACAACCAACATATGCGAGTGTAACAGAAACATTACGTTGAAATGAACTCTCTACACGAACTTGGTGAATTTACTCTGCAGATGGATGAAAATCCGAAATCGGTCAGGTAGAAAGTAAATATGCATTCTACAACGGATAAAATACCAGAAGTTAATTCTAGTTGAAAACGACAATAATATTAAATTGGCATATCCTAACAATAATATCTTCTACACATCTGTTCCCCTTTTACCATATATCCCGGTTTTGAACAGAAATAAAATGGAAAAAAAAAATGAAGATATTCTTAAGCAGTCTCTAAAACAATGGTACCAAAGTGGAAATATCTTTTATTTACTTCAATACAAAATTTATTTCTAACCGTAATCCTCATAGATCTATCAACTCTTAAGCGATCATTGCAGGGTTCAACATCTGACACTGTCGCTTTACTTCCTTTTTTTTAACAGTAAAAGCAAATAAATTAGGTAAATTTTTGTTATGTTGTAAAGTAAAAAGGAATCAAAATAGAATTTTGGAATCGATCCCATTCTCTTGGTTGCTTCTTTTATGCCATAAAGCACTGGTAAACCTTGGCAATCAACTCAACATTCCCTTTCTCTATTCAGTAAATTTTTTTCTCAACAAAACATTATTCAGAATAGTCCGTTATATAATTGGGATTATAATAAAAAATATGAAGGATTATAAATCAGTATTGTTTATTTACATAACAATTATATTTATTACTTGTATCTTAATGAGAGTTTTATCTGTATTCATTTTTTTATAAATAAGATTGTTCCCTAAATAATTCTGTTCATCTTTACAAATAAACAAGAAAAATTTTGTTCTCAAAAAAACAAGAAAAATTTTTTTCTCAAAAAAAACAAAAAAACAACACAGATATCGTTATAGATCCTACACAATAAATTATAGTTAATGTTTGCTATTAAAATCTAAGGTTTTGACGCTTTACTGAATAATTTTTCAGTTTTTTCACCACTTTTCTCGATTAGATTCCAAAGATTTCCTTGTAAAAGTGATATACTCACTTACAAAAATATATAGGCATTTCATTTGTGATTGATACAAGAAATATAAAAATATACTTAATTTGAAAAAAAATCAAAATTATGAAGAATATGTGACAATTCCCTTGCAAAAGGATATTTCAGGTAGAAGACCACTAGTGTCTTTTAGAGTTCATGAACTTGATAGCATTGTGTACCCGTTCTTCTCACAGGGGAAGATTTGAAATAACAATTAGAAGGCATTCCTTCAAACACAGTTGGTTATAGACACCAAAGCAGAACACTTGTTTTTCGCTCTTGCTAGCATCAGTGCATATTTAATAAGTTAATAATTTATTTGCAAATACTTGTAGTTATTATTTTAATAGAATATATTTATTGTTAGCACTGGTGACTACTTTCAATGAAATGTTATTGGAGTGTTGTTTTAGTTTATTTGTAGTAGCACGAGCGGTTTTGTATAAGGGCTTGTAAGTGTGTAAGTATAAAAAATGTTTAAGAGACTGAAGTATCAGAAATAAGAAAGTAGTAGTAACTTATAATATGCACTGATGCTAAGAGAGCGAAAACAAGTGTTCTGCTTTGGTGTCTACAACCAACTGCGTTTGAAGGAATGCCTTCTAATGGTTATTTTAAATCTTCCCTTGTGAGAAGAAGGGGTACACAATGCTATCAAGTTCATGAACTCTAAAAGACAATAGTGGTCTTCTACCTGAAATGTCCTTTTGTAAGGGAATTGTCACATATTCTTCATAATTTGGATTTTTTAAATTAAATATATTTTTATATTTTTTGCAACTTTCAGACATTCCCTAAACGGGAAAACATACTAGCCACATTTTCTTGGATCATTCTTTTGTTTTCTTTTCTTTTATATCCTGTAACATTGGCATCAAATGTAATTAAAGTTTAAAGGATAAACACATCTTTAAATTTCCATAATTTCTCTTGAGCAATAAGTTTTTCTTAACTTTTAATAATTATATCTATGTAATAACCGAAAAAAAATTATAGAAATAAACTCATTAAAGATCTAATAAAAACAAAGTCCCTCCTTTCTAATGTTGTACGACATATCATGAAGGAAAAAGGAAAATAAAGAAAGAAAAAAAGTGTTTATGTTAGATCAGCGTGTGTATAGAACATAACGCACGTGGAATAACACGTTGTCCCCATCTTTTTATTATTTCTTTAATATATCGCTCTCATACTCTCTCTCTTTACACACACACACACACACACATATATATATATATATATATATAAATATATATGTATCTATGTTATAAAATAAATTTTGTTGTTTTCTTAGTTATATAAGGTTGACATAACACATAACCACACACAAATACACATAAACATATCTACATACATTTACAGCGCCATAGTAATTGTATACATACATCTTGCATACACATTCTTTGCGTTAAACTCAACACGCGTCTCCTATAGTTATCTATTGTCTCATATCCGCAAATATGTCTTTTTCTAACAATTCTGTATCAGATTTCTTAATATAGTTGGCGTAATGTGGAGTTTTCTTTGTCTTGATCCAGACATATCTCTCCTATCCTTTATTTTTTTCTCTTTTCCCTACGTAGGGGCAGCCTTGTTCTTCTTCTTTCTCTCTCTCTCTCTCTCACACACACACACACACACACACACACATGCATCAACTCTGCCTGTGCAGAGCATGGCTGCTTCTGCTAAGGTAAATGAGAAGAAAAAGGAAAAAAAAAAAAATTAACGATTTCCTGGACCAAAATATTCATACATTCTCCATATTCAGTGACTATTCTCCTTCAAACATCTTTTTTATTTGTCTCCAGAGTATTTCAATGTAATAGATGTTCTCGTAAAAACTCTGTTTAGAAAATTTCAAGAGATCGTAAAAGTTTAGTCTTAAAGCATACATTTTTCCAAACATCTGTTCTTTTAAATAATATCATGTATATAATATTAAATTCACAAATTTTACTATCAAGACTTGGTTCAACTGTCGTTTTTAAAGAAACTATATCAGTATCAGAGATATTTTCCGTGATAGCCTGCGTTTGTCAAACAGTGTGATAACACAGACTTGCACATTGCAAATTCAGTTTATACACTTTATTGAGTGTATACAATGTGAAAGTATACTATATAGTAGCATACACTATGAGTGTATAAACTGAATTTGCTCTGTGCAAGTCTGTATTATCACATTGTTTGACAAACGCATCCTGATGATGGATGAACGCCCGAAACCGATCGATGACCACAAAAAAAGGCAGGCTATTACGGAAAATATCTCTGATGCTTTCCAGCTCTGCGGAACCAACCGCAACAAACTATATCAGTTTTTCTTTTTTGCAAACGTTTCGATTAATACGAGGATCATTTAGTAAGTAACGAGACAAATCGCTGTAGATCAAAAACTATTTATTTAATCAATACAAAATTTTGGCTACTTTTCAACATAGTCCCCAGCAACATTTATACACTTGTCCCATCGTTCTTCTAATTTGTGTATGCCTCTGGCATAAAATTCTTTGTGTTGATCTCGAAGCCACTTTTGCACCTGATTTTTAGCTTATTCATTGGATTGAATATGTTTCCCACGTACAGCCTCTTTAAGGGGTCCAAACAAATGGAAATCTGATCGAGTGAGGGTTGTAGGGGGGATGTGGAAGAATCTCCCACCCCAATTTTTGAAGTGTTGTTTCTTGATTTAACTGTGCCGTGTGTCACAAGAAATAGGCCCCCCCTGCGAAACTCAGAATACTGTAAGCATGACTTTACCTGCAGACTGCTGGGTCTTGAATTTCTTTCGAATTGGAGAATCCGCATGCTTCCACTCAAGGCTTTGATGCTTAGACTCTGGCTCAAAAGGTGTATCCATTGTTTCACACATGTTACAATTCTACTGAGAAATTCTTTTTCAATTAAACATCGTTCTTTCAACTGTTGACTGATTTGAAACCTTTATAGGCGTCCGTAAGTTGTCTTGGTGTCTCGCGCAAGTTTTCTTGTACTGCAGTAGTTCAAACATTTGCGTGCACTTCTTCAGCTATCAGTTCAACAGTAATACGCCTGTTGTCCTGAATTAATGCGTTAATGCGAGATTTGACGGAGGAAGTTGCAACTTCAACCGATCGTTCATATAATGGATGTGTAGGGTGGAGAAAATTTGGGTGGTTGATGAATTAAGAAGAAAACTTGGTTAACACTGGTTATCTAATATATTAAGAAGTAGAGACAGACTGCCTGGACTTTACAATGGATGAATGTTTAAGGTAGAGTGATTAGAGTAATGACATCTAGCGATTGGATGTATTGAACTGAATTCTCAACTGGTGTTTTTATGGATTGTCTGTCGCTATATTTATACAGTTTCGGATTGCAAATTCAGTTTATACACTGTATTGAGTGTATACAATTTGAAAGTATACTATATAGTAGCATACACTATGAGCGTATAAACTGAATTTGCTCTGTGCAAGTCTGTGTTATCACATTGTTTGACAAACGCATCCTGATGATGGGTGAACGCCCGAAACCGATCGATGACTACAAAAAAAGGCAGGCTATTACGGAAAATATCTCTGATGCTTTCCAGCTCTGCGGAACCATCAGAGATATTTTCTCCAGTCCGAGAGAGTGATTTTGGGTTTTGTTTTTCCTTTACTCTCTTTGCTATTACATTCACTTCGTTGCTCGTCACAGACACTTTCATGGCCACTTTTAAACTGTTCTACCCATTTGTAAACGTTCGAACAGTTCAAACAATTATTCCCGTACACTTTTAACATTTTTTCGTGGATTAACTACCTTCTGCAACTAAAAATCTAATCACTGAGCGTTGTTCTACCGAGTAGCAACTTGCAATGCTCGAGCGGACTCCGCCATTGTTAACTGAAAATACATTTGAGGTTATGCTTAACTAATACTCTCGAACAGCTGATGAGAAATTAAATACAAGGATGCCAACTTGACGCACTGAAAATATTGCATTGATTAAGAAAACCGATTTCGTTACTTGATTTGCCTCGTTACTTATTGAAAGACCTTCATAAATGTGTAATCAATCTTCTTCAGTGCTAAAAATAGTGAAACAATTACAGATGATATTATTATA
This sequence comes from Triatoma infestans, assembly GCA_011037195.1. NCBI lineage: Eukaryota > Metazoa > Arthropoda > Insecta > Hemiptera > Reduviidae > Triatoma > Triatoma infestans. The sequence continues at coordinate 137,879 of JAAEAF010002101.1, read as the reverse complement.
TCATTATAATTACATTTATGAAAAATAATTAAAAATTAAAAATAAATTTATAAAGTTCTTTATTTCTAAAAAGTATTTTATTTTATTAATTCGTATTTTATTATAAAGATCTACCATCTTTTAGGATTCTTATAATTGGAAAATATAAGTTAACATTAAGTATTTCATAAGATAGATAAGAAACAACTTTATTTAATGTTATCTGAATCTGCTTCTCCTTTTTTAGAACTGGAAATGGATTATATTTTTTAAAGTAAAAAAAAAAAATCCTTATTAAAGTACTGATGGTAGAATTTATTAAATATAAAATTAACCATTATAAAAAAGGCACCATATTGAAATGTGCCCTTTATTTTTGTATTATAACTCAGCATATATAATTCATTTTTCTTTCTTTCTTTTTTTTAATTCTAAGAGAATAAACCAAGAAACAAGTAAGATTAAAAAATAATAAATGGTCATAACTCAGTAATAGTGTGTTAATAGCTACGTCATGTAAATATTGAATGTAAAAGCCTTACTAAAAGAAAACAGTAGTGGTTTACAGACTTATTTACATTTCACCAGCAGGGAATATTGTGTAATATTTACATTAATACTTAGAAAAATATACAAATTAGTTTTTTCCTTAAAGTTTTCAACTGTGTATACTATTTCTGTAAGTTGTTAATCATTCATAGATTTTTTTTTTTTTAGTTGTTTTACGATTATAGGTTATTTCCAAAATTAGCCAGCTACGTAATGGTGGGTAATTTCACGAATCATCTAGTTTGTTTTGTTTTTTTTAAAAGGAATTTTATAGCATCTTAAAATTTAAGGAGTTTTTTTTTGTATTTTGGTGGAATGTTTGTAATTTTTGAAATTTTAGTAAAATGACTTCACTCAGTAGCAACGTTAATTTGGGACAATTTTTAGTCTAACAGGTAGGTATTTTTATTATTCAAAAATATCTTGTTATGAATCTTAACTCTCTTTTGGGAGTGCCAAGGCAATAACCCCCTTCACAACGTTGCCGGAACTTTTTTGTGGAAAAAGCTCCTAGAGCAGCCCAGATAGGACGAAAAAGCCAAAGTGCTGTTCTGGAACATCTTCCTAAGATTGAAGCACGCTGGACTGTTCTTGAGGATAACATAAAACTTGAATGTATCTTGAGACTCGTCTTTGCTAACAAGTCAAATTTTGTAGAATTTACTAATTTTGGTGATCTTAAAATGTAAACAAGTTTATTAAATGTTGTGGTGGTTTGTTCCGCAGAGCTGAAAAGCATCAGAGACATTTTCCGTAATAGCGTGCTTCATTTTGTGGTCATCGACTGGTTTTGGGCGTTCGCCCATCTTCAGGATGCGTTTTTCAGACAGTGTGATAACACAGACTTGCACAGAGCAAATTCAGTTTATACACTCAGGGTAAAAACTCCGTGCGAAAAGATATAAACCAGTGGTTCTTAACCTGGGGTGCTTGCACCCCTTGGAGTGCGTGAGAGCATTTCCAGGGGTGCGAGAAAGTTCAAAAATGTGAAAAACAAAATACGAACTAGGCGACCGTGTTCTCTATAAACCGTGGTACCCAGCAACACGGCACCCCCACTTTTTCACTCTCTACCCCGTCTCACTTCTACAATCTCTAGTTTTTCACAAAGTCTATAGACAGCACTGTTAGGTATCTTTTATTTGGATCTTAGCGCGCAACATGTTTAACCTTCCTACCAAATCTGATACAGTGGCAGTCTGTGATAAGTCATCAAATTTTTTCTATTGCGCGGTTTTCGCCATTTTATAAGGAAATGGAATTTGAAAAACTAGACTTAGAATATTTCTGGTGTAAACAATTAGAAGCTTATCCACAACTGGCGAAAGCAGCACTAGAGACACTTTTACCATTTGCCACCACCTATCTTTGTGAAATGGGATTTTCAGCACTTTTGCACATCAAAACAAAAGCCAGAAATCGCTTAAATACATCTGATGACTTATGCGTGGCTCTTTCAAAAAAAAAACCTCGTTTTAATAGAATTATTGTGAATAAACAACTACAACCTAGCCATTAAAATTTAAATACTGCCTTTTATGTTATGTAGTAATATACATTGTAAATAAACACTGCATTTATTGAAGCAGTAAATGTTTTTTCTTAAATAAAAAATACACACACTTTTTTAAGGGGGTGCAAGAGCTTATTTTCAGATTCAAGGGGGTGCTGACCACTAAAAAGGTTAAGAACCGCTGGTATAAACTAAGGCTATAGTCTCAAGTATAAACTGAATTTGCTCTGTGCAAGTCTGTGTTATCACACTGTCTGAAAAACGCATCCTGAAGATGGGCGAACGCCCGAAATCGGTCGATGACCACAAAAGAAGCAGGCTACCACGGAAAATGTCTCTGAAGTTTATTAAATGAGAGCTTTTTTTTTTTCCATGATAGCTTCATTTTGTGGTCATCGACCGATTTTTGGGCATTCACTTATCATCAGCATTCTCGATATACTGTGCGATTAAACAGACTTGCATAGAGCAAAATCAATTTATACTGTCTGAGTGATCGCAGAATGAACGGACTTTTACACGGAAGCTAGTAATCAAGGAAAAATCTCTGACGTTTCTCAAGCCCAACGTCATTCCTTAAATTCTCTAATTATAACAATTTATGAAGATCTGCACTTTTTATTTGTAATATTTTTACTTTCTCTTACGGGCTGGGCTGATAAGAGAAAGCATTGCGAGCATGTCAATTTTTGATAACGAGTTTTGAAGTCCCCTGAGTCCGAATAGTCATTTCTAGAAAATGTTGTGTGTGTGTTATACGTATGTATGTATATAAACAGCACAGCTCATACACGAAAAATCGGAATAAGTTAAAACTTAACATTCTGTTTGGGTATCCTCCATTGCATCCGACAGTTATCTGTTACAATTCCACAACTAGATATACCATTGAATGGACTTTCAGTTTTTGAATGCTATTTTTTTTTTTTCAGTTTTTTTGTGATTTTCTCAAAAACTTCTTCCACATTAAACTTCCAACTTTAACTTGGTTAAATTAATTAAACCAAGAACACGTATAAAGTGCTACAATTTTTATTTGAAATAGTTCGTTAAAGTATGAAAATTTTTTCGAATTTAAAAAATCTATTTTTATTACTATAAAGAACAATGAGAACCATATAGTGAATCATAAAAATAGTTTGTCTGTACTTAAGATAAGTGCACAATGAGATGTACTTTACATGGCGTAAAATTCGATTATATCTTCCATATTGTGGATGTATGTTTTGGTTTAAAGTCAGTTGCGTGAACTATTCCATTAACCAAACATTGGAGATAAAGGTTTTACTGCCCCCTTTTAGTTATATCAACCATTCTGAGTTTACTCTCCATAACAATTGATAAATCGAAAACTTAATAGATTAACAACTGGAAATTGTAACTATCGTATTCAACAAACTCACGTATAAATACAATTACAGATATTACGATGTTCAGATAGTTGTTCAACGTGTGGCAACACTGTTCAATAACAGGCAAGTTTCTCATGAAATTCTGTACAATGCTGGCGTGGCGTGAGGGAGCGGGGGGGCGTAAGGGCTGGAGAGAAGAACATTTGCATTAAAGTCAAACTTAGATTACTTCAGTTTGTACATCAGTGTGTGCACAGATCTTACTATATCTCTTGTCTAACTCTCTCTCAGTTGCGAGATATAACATATAAGAGAATATACATCGTGATTCGCTTTCCATTCTCCCCTGTAATATTATTAATATCAATTATATATGTTGGAAAATGTTGCTTCTCTATGTGAGAGTCTCCTTATTCACGATATTGTGATAATCACTATGTAGGAGATATCTATTCATATAACGTATATCATTAGGAAAACAATATTGCATTATTTACTAATGACAAACCTAACAATCAAATACAAATAGAAATTGTACCACAGTTGATTATACATAAAACTGTGTTAGCATATTAGATTGTCTTTATTTGTGAGTATGTCAGCATATACTGCATTAATACTACTGTCATTTATCATTATTGAAAAGGCGCCTCAACATCTGACGTCATTGGCGTCCTCAGAGCACTCTCAACCTCCGGGCAGTGTTTTCTCATGACTGTCCTTCACCAGTGAACTGTAGAGACGCTAGGAAAAGAACATAAGGGTATACAGCTGGAATTGAACGCGGGATCTCCGCATTGGAGTTCAACACCCTACCACTGACCTATCCCTTACCTATTTATTATTTCGTTGTTACTATTATGTTAGGTTTATAGTTTACTCATAGAATAATTAATAAAACAAATCCCGATATTTGGAAATTTATTTGGAACTTATTATTTATGAATCTACTTCCTTATCGTGGATTTATAGAAATTTAGTCAATAATATTTCTATTACCTGGTTGGAAAAATATGTCAAGTAATTTGATGTGTAATATGATTAACAAACTGCGATTTGTTATCTATCTGATTTCGACATCTTGAAATATCTTTACGCAAGTTAAATAGCCTTCTTCAGGAAAATTATCACTTCTGCGTGTTTCTCACTCTACAACACTTACATTATCACTTCTTACACTCAGACAATACACATGGAGCTTGCAGGGATAGCGATGTATGAAAGCAGAGAAAGGATTAGCTTAGTGATAGCGCGCTCAAGGTCCCAGGTTTGAGACCAGTGCTATTCTTAGATTTTATTTCTACCCAGGAGCAAGTATTCACCTTAAGTCTAAGAAACCAGCATCACAGCAAGATAACTCGAAAGAGTTTGGAACGTTTGGAGGCGTAAAAATAGTGAACTAGTGTATCTCATCGCTTTACTGCACATCCCTCTACTAGGCGACGTTAAAATTTTTGAATGAGCGACTTCCACCGCTACAGTATACAGTCTTTCGTTAGTTGGCGTTGGTGAGAACGTGCAGATGAAGGTGTGACCGCTTGAGTACCCGGCTCTCGTGCTACTTTAAAAGCTACATAAAAGATACAATGTTCGTTCCACCGCTTCCGCGTGATTTAATCAAATTGAATGACCGAATCGCCCACTCAGTGACTACTATAAAATAGGTAGGTTGGGTCCCCAACTTACACAATAACAATAATGCAAGAATATATTGAAAACATTTATAATGATACTGGATGTGCTGCTATCTATTAAATTTAAAATTACTCTACTGTTGTTTTTAAAGATCGATTTTAAAGATTTAATCTTAAACTCAATTTGTTTTGTTCTTTTTTTTTTTATATATATAATGAAAATGAGCAGTTATTTTGATGTCGGAATTTCTCACCGGAAATATGCTTTTAGATTTCCTGAAAACAAAAAATTTTAGAGGCATAAATGAGTATGTATGCTTTATTGTACATATTTATGAGAACTGTATAACACAAAAAAGAAAACACGAGGAATGTGTAACATATTTTATTTTATTTTTTTATTTATTTACTACATTGAAGCATTACAAGCTTATTGTAGGGAGTTGCTTACAAAGTTTAAAAAATAAAAGTAAATACATGTTTAATATAATAAAAAAAATAAAATAAAATAAAAAATAAAAGCAATAACGGCAAAAATTTAGTCCATCTTGACAACTATTGCAAAACAGTTAGTCTTTCATTTTTAAATAGCTTATAGTAACAGCATTAAGGTTTAGTTTATAAGCGGCATTTACCTTACTTAACAGTTTATGTTATTCATTAATTATAGATGAACGCAACATTAATACATTTGTAATAAAGTTATATATCTTAAAACAATCAAATTTCGACTGAACTGACAGTAAATTAAATAATTGTTCTTCTTTGCTAATAGTAGATAGAGTAGATAACTGAGGTAAATATTTTACTCTTAAACAGTCATAACTCGGACAAGTTATAAATAAATGAAATAAGTCTTCATTTTCATAAAGATTACAAAGAGTGCAAAGCTGGTTAGGTTTTATTAAATAAGCTATTGCTTTATATACTATTTTTATAGAAAAATTACTGCAAGTTCTGAGTTGAAATATTATGCTACTGACATGGAATGGTAGAGAAAATAGTAAATAATTTTGAACAGCCGAAGTATTTAAGGGAATATTTTTATAATAAATACTGTAATTAGAGGAGTACAGCCTGGCTACATCAGAATTGTTTAAATTTGCTTCGTAGGTGGACAAAATTATATTCAATTTTTTTCGAATTACACAAGGATCCTGCCTTTCCCATAGATTATTGTAACCAACACTTATAAAAAATTCCTTTATTTGAGTTACCCAGTTAAACTTAATATTATTAGATGGTGAAGAATCGAGAAGTAATAGCCTATCATAACATATACGTGGTAATCTGGAACGGTCCATTTCGAGTATTTTACACAACCACTTTATAGCAAGCTTAAAAACAGTGGAGGCCATATGTGGTATACCAGTTTCTAATAATATTATATAGTATGGAGTGGATTTTAATAAATGAAAGAGACGTTTGTAGAAATTTGTTTGGGCATATTCTAGACGATCTAAATACCTTAATCCCCAAATTTGTACCGAAAAGAGCAATGTGGAACGGGCAATTGAATTAAATAGTGCTACATTACTGGGCCATGAATTACTCTTGACCTTCGCCAAAATATTATTTACGGTGCCAGCAGCAATGTTAAATCTCGAAATTGAATGTTCAGTAGCTGAGAGGAACATAGAGGAAGAGGAAAACTGTACGCCTAAATACACATATTTGTTTGTTACCTCGATTTCATTATTTTCATAGACAAATTTTTCCAAAAGAGTTGTACGTCCTCTATGAAATTTAATAACTTTAGTTTTAACGGGGTTTACTTTAAGATGACAATATTCCTCCAGTGCCTTTAACTTTCTTTTCATATCAACATAAGAGTCAGACAAAATAATCAGATCGTCTGCATATAAGAGAACCAATAATTCATTAATGCCATCTATATTCAGACCAGAAATACCTTCCCTTTCCATAAAAAAATTTTCTAAATCTGATATAAACAAGAGGAACAGGAAAGGGGAGAGAATTTCCCCCTGTAAAACCCCTTGTCATTAAAATATCAGAGGATAAATTAGATCCTACTCTTACATTTAGAATAGCATTATCGTACAAATGTTTTAAAATTCTGATAATTTTAGGGCTCAATCCCATTAAAAACAGTTTAGTCCAAAGAAGGTGATGTTTAATAGAATCAAATGCCCGTTTAAAATCCACAAAGCAAGCATAAACAACCCTTTTCGGCAAACGTAAGTGTAAATGGAATGTGGAATGTGTTACACTCGATATTCCTTTTGAGTATCACCGAAGATCCGACACAAAGGTTTCGGATAAAATCCTCAACAGTAAATACCACTTTATAGATTTTGTTTTTAACCCCTCCCAAAGGAGCCACGCCCTTCTCTACCAAGGTTCAGTGCCTTATTGGCTTTCAAGATGTAACGAACCTGAATAGGCTTATTGCAATAAGAGTGAAACGTCGGTTTTTAGCAAACCATTGACGCAGTATCAACCCAAAAACTCAAGTGTTTTATTAATCATTTCTAGATCGATCATGTTCATTCGATTGTTGATTTCCTTCTAGAATGACATTTGCTGTTGTAAGTATTCAAGGTTGTAGAAATTGAGATATTCAGCGAAAAAACAAGTTTTCGCATAAACATTTTTTCATAAATCGTAAATTTACAAATTACCAACGAAGAATGACGGTGTCATCAAAGAAATATCGATTTTTATCGATTATGACAAGTATGTCATATTTGTCATGAATATATTTTTTAACTACTGTATATTTTTAATTTTATATTTATCATGAAAATTTATTTGGAAATATTTTGCAAACATTTCAAACATTCAACATAGAATATTTTTTTTTTACATAAACGACGTTTTTAAACCAACTCTAATCCTGTAATAGAATCCAAACAATATAAAATTGAAAGATTTGTTTTATCTTCCATTAATATCCGCACGTACATAACTGGAAAATAAAAAGGCCAAAATGATTGTTTACAATGTGGCATGGCTCAAATTGTGGACATTGAGTAAATATTTACCCGGATGGTAAACTATGAACTCATAGCTCTCTGCTTGTTTGTTTACACTTTGCATTTAAAGAGACCGCCACATCCGTCTCTTCCTATATAACGCCGGATTACTCGTATACACTCCACCTACAATGAAATACTATTTTATTTTAACTCTTTATAAATGTATATTTGTCTGTTTTTTTATTATTTTGCCTTAATAAAAATATTAATTAAAATTATCGATCTATTAGTGGAAATAGTGGAATTATCGTTTCGAATAATTTGAGAATACCAGCCATCTTAGCTTGATTTATGCCCTTTGATTTTTTTTTTTTAAGTAATTGAGAAATAATTTTAGGCCGCATGGTCTCACACTAAAATCATCACTATTTGTCCATACTTTCAAAATGCTCGCCGTAGCTTAAATTGGAATAGTACTTATATAATTTATTGAGAATAACTTCTTCAGGGATTTTGTCTTGACATCCTTGGTATAGTAACCCAATATTTCTTATTTGGAGACGCCCATAGTCCCCCGAAATGTATTTATCTTTACGCAGAAACTTTATTTCGTACTATGATAAACCAAAAAAGAAATAAAGTCTCATGTTCATCATTCAAGTGAAGTATTGCCTCATATTTTCAGAAAAAGCTTCACGCTCAATAGATTATCAAGTAAAACGTACAAGGATAACAACCCAAACATTGGAGTGAATCATCCTCTCAACTGCAAACATAGAGCAAACTAGACCATATTTGTAATATATTGCCCGAAATATTTCTTTTAGTATTCTTTTGGTAAAAATATAGTTGAAGAAAAGCTACTAAAGCTATCCATATAGGGTAGCGCGGAGAATACAATAATTAAAAGAATATTTTATGGTAAAAATAAGGTAAACAAAAATATTAAAAATTACACAACAAAAAAAATATCATTGAAATAAAGGTTTAGTGATTAATAAAAGATTTAATAAATAATAGAATAGAATATTTACCGAGGCAAAGAAACATAACGCGTAGAATGAAAAAAGTAACAACCAGATAGTGCTGTCTTATTTTCCAGTGTAATTTATTGAATGACTGGTGGAAACCTATTCGTTATTTTCTGCCAAGAAAATGACATTTATAGGACAAGTCTATGGCTGAAGATGTAGTAATCTAGGGTACTAACAGATATAGACAGGTGGACAAAGAAAAGATCATATTTCTAGCCAGAGACGTACAATTGAGTATTAAGAGCATATGGATTTTATCAAAGTTGGTTGATTGTACATCATTCTAGTAGGAGATCAGTGCGTTTTGTTGGAAGTAGATTTCTATCTAGAAACGGACAAATGTGTAAGTCTTTGTAACTTTCTTATATCAAAAGGTGATTCTTCTCATTCTGGCATTATTTACTAAATACTTTCTTGGTTCTTTATTCTTGGTTTCTATCAATGGGAATCTCTTCATCAGAATATTCAAGATCTGTCCTAACCTCTTTAAATTTTTGACCAAATGTTCAAGCCGCTCAAAATTATAGGATTTTCGGCTAGACCTTGTTCATACATAGTTGCTCCAAATAGGATTCAACAAAGATTGTGTACCTCCATATGGGATAACGATAGAAGGAAACTGTCTCAAATATGGCCAAGAGTGAAATTTTCTTCTTTTTTTTTCAGTCAAACCTCTTTTCGTACCGAAGTTTTGTAATAACTTAATTATTAAACAGAAGTTATAAAACAACAAAAAGTCATTGTGATTAAGAAACAAGCAATTGTCATATTTCGTTATTACAACTTGTGTGATTATGTTTTCGTCTTCAACTAGAATTCTTTAAAATAAAGTGTAAATTTTCATAAAAATATTTTATTCTATAAATTTCTGAATTACTATGAAAACTGGGCAATTTAATAAAATTACCGTAATTAGTGTTTGTAAAGAAAGGATTTAAGAAAGGGATTAGCTCAGTGGTTAGCGCACTGGACTCCCACGTGGAGGACCTGGGTTCAAATCCAGCTGTGCTGCCCTTAGATTTTTTCTTCCTAGGTATTTCATGGTAAAAATAAGGTAAACAAAAATATTAAAAATTACACAACAAAAAAATATCATTGAAATAAAGGTTAAGTGTTTAATAGAAGATTTAATAAATAATAGAATAGAATATTTACCGAGACTATAAATAAAGAATAGAAGCGTATCCTATAAAGAATACACTGTCTCCGGTGATGGACAGTTTTGTCTGTAACGAGAGAACAGTGTCCAGAGGCCGGCACTACTACACTGAGAAGGCTCCGGGCGCCAATCACCATAGACCTTGACGCGCCTTAAATTAAAAAAAAAAAATTGTGTAAATGGCAACAATGATCTTATTTAACCAGACTTTGACCCAATTTGACATTTTCAAAGATTTTTTGAAAACTTATCTAATTAGTTTAATTATATAGTATGCAAATTTATGTCCTTGTTTTGAAATAATTGCTGCATATGCATTGCATATATTACATTTTCTAACTATCATTTTACGCTGGTGGAAAGATTTTAATTGAGTCAAATTTTTCAGATTTAGTTTTCACCGAAAAGAAACATGTTTCAACATGCTTTTATTTGTATACTTTGATGTAGTGAACCTCCGATGTCCGGAAACGTGCAATGCAATCAACTCAGCTGTAAAAATTGCTGAATCCTATTTGAGAAGAACAGATCTTGAAACTCTTGCCAATTCTATATTCAGCAGATTTTATGCCAATTCAATGGTATAATGGAGTTGTTGAGGAGAGAAATTAGGTTTGATTAAATGAACGAGATATGCTGACACTAATATAATGTAGCTAAGTTTACACTAACTATAATACTTACAATGAAAATGATAGAATGAATAGTGAGAGTAGAAATATGATACGATGCGGTTGTATGGTTGTATCTGATAGATATTTTTAGATAGATTCCCACTGGCTTATATACATAGGTTCTCCCACTCTAGCCTGCTTAAGTCAGAGAGTACCAGAGGGGGCCTGTCTTCTCTCTGATTGCTATTACATCAACCGCTCTCCTGAAGAAATTTTTCACGTGTGAAAAATTTGAGCATGCTGGTGAATGATGTATCTTTGTAGCTCAACTGGTTTGGCTACGAGTTAGTTGTAGCTAGCCTGGGTTTGTTGAAACTAGCGACTAGCTTTTGGTGCAGAAAGCTAGCGATGATGCTGTTGCGAGCTAGCCAGTGTTGTTGAAAGCTAGCTATGATGATGAAAACTAGCCTATGTAGCAGAAAGCTAGTGATGGACTTGTTGAGAGCTAGCTAAGGATGGTGAAGCTAGCGATGGTGATGTTGAGAGCTAACTGGTGATGTTGCAAGCTAGCGATAATGATGTCTTCACGTGGCATATATAAAAAACGAAGGAGAGAGAGGGAAAGAGTGAATTCATGAGTTCGTAGTCTATGGCAGTAATTCAAAAAATATACAATTATCATGAAAAATATTTAGATTAAATCGAATATTGAAATTTAAAGTAAAGTAATGCCTATTTTTTCAGGCGGGCTTAACGTCCAACTACCAAATTAGGTGTCGTGGACGGGGGCGGAAGCACCTACTTTACTATTAACATTTTTTAAACAAATATAAAATTTAGCAGTTATACGCTGGACTCGAACTGGGGTCCTCCCACTTCAAGTCCACGCTCATAACCACTACACCAACATCCGCCCCATTGAAATTTAAAATAATCAGATATATTATTGTTTTCATTTATGTCTGAATCGTTAACATTGAAAATCATTAAAAATATACTTCAGTAAAAAATATTTACAGTTTTATGCTAAATTGATGCTTAACATTGAAAAAAGTGAAAAAAAAGTTTTAAGTTAAATAAATAGTCTACATTGATAAAAATTGAAAATCATGAACAGTAAACTATAGTTTAAATATTTACAGTTTAAGTTAATTTAATTACTTAACATTAAAGATATGATGATTTTAGTTAGCATATGATGATTTATATTAACATGATGTTATAAGAAGATAATTATTAGCAAGGCTGGCCCTCTCTGGTACCCTCTGCTTGCTATTACAAATGGTCTCAGTCGAGTTCCCTTTAAATTATAACATTTATTTTTTTAAAGTCGACTTGGTGGGGGTGCATATAAGGAAATTATTGTCCGTTCGAGAAACACTAAACTATATAATCGACCGTAAGTTTGGTTGATACATTTGCCAACAAACTTGATTTTTGGAAGGTTCCTGGGGGGAGGCGAGGGAAGAGGTTACTGCAACATTACACTTTCTTCTAAAATTCCACTTCAGTTCAATATTATATTGTTTTAGCGCTTATATAATATTAAGATACATCAAAAGTATTGCTACAATTCAAAGTATAATGAAAATCGATAAGAAAGTCTGTGTGATTGTTCACATACCAGATATTTGTACCATTTCTTGCGAGCAGTAAGTTTTGTCCCCACTAATCATAAGTTTCAAAATATATTAACATGTTATATCTGAGTTTGTATCTATTTTATTAAAAAAAAACAAAAACAAAAAGTAACAATAAAGAGCTCAACTTTTATGTCTGTTTATAGATCAAAATTAATATTGTAATAATTATTATTATAATTATATTTATTTAACAATTAAAATTGTTTTAATTTTCTTAATGCAGACCTAATGGCGTTGCAGATCTATGCAGAATGCAATAGGCAAGAAAGCGCGTGAACTAAGAAGATTTATTTACTACTCTATATACGCATGGGGTGTAGCCACTTTGATTACGATCGCTTCAATCGTTGCCGATCATACAGAGATATTAGACATTGATTTTCGCCCAATGATGGCCTTCGAAACTTGCTTCTTTGCAGGTATTTATTTTTATATATATATATATATATATGTTTTTTTTTTAAGGGCGCATAAACTACTAGGTTATTAGCGCCTCTTTTCTGTTCTTACTAGAACTGATGCCACTAATCGACCTATTTGTCCCCAGCATCCAGAACACATCTATTTATATTTATTATTATTATTTTTTTCTTTCTTACTTTCTCTAATTGCTGTTACAGGAAGCATTGTGATCGTGCCAGATTTTTTTCGAAATTGAGTTCTTATCGGAAATACATGTTTTGGGGTCCTCTGAATACGAAAACAATATTTTTAGCCAATAGTCTGTGTGTGTGTGTGTGTGTGTGTGTTTGTATTTGTGTGTTGTAATAGAATATCTCAAAACTGAAAAGTAGCTGGAAGCTTCAACTTGGTATTCCATTTAGACATTATCACAGCTCGTCAGATACGGAGATTTCGGGCACAAGTGCCGAATTTTCTCAAAAAACGGCTCCAACCATATTCTTTTTAAACTATACATATACCACTTTTTTTTAAAAAACATTTCTTCGGAATAATTCATTAAAGGGAACTTTTGGAGGATGGGCGTTGGGTTTTCCTCTAAAGTGGCTATCTCTGTTTATTACACTCATCTAAACAATATTAATTAGAATTAAATATGTTGTCGAAATTCCAAGTTTGAAAAAATCGGATGACCTGAAGTGCATTTTTACGCTCCAACGATTTTCTTTTATAGCATGTGTGAAAATATCAGCTAATTATCAAACCATGGAGAACTAGTGCAGTATTTACTTACTTCTTTTTAATTTATTACTTTCTAGATTTTTAATTTATAACTGTGGTTAGTGGAAGTATTGCGATCGTGCCAGATTTTCGAAATTGAGTTTTCACCGGAAATACACATTTTGAAGTCCTCTGAGTCAAAAAAAGTGGTTTTTTGAAAATGGTGTGCGTGTGTGTGTGTATGTATGTGTGTGGATGTCAGTGAAGATATGAGTGCATCAGACACGAAGATTTAGGGCAAAATCCATCAACCGAAAGTGTCATTTTACTAAAATGATTTATTCAGTTTTTGTGATTTTCACGTAAACGGCTGTAACGATTTTCTTTAAACATAATATATCAACTACACATACAAAGAGTTACAACTTTTATTTGAAACATTTCTTTGGAAAAATACATATATATTTAAGGAGACTTTTGTGAGAGGGGTTATGGTTTCCTCTAAAGTGCTATTTTAGTTCAACAATATGCTATACAATTCTGTCAACTAAATAATATTAATTAGAAATATATAGGTTGCCAAAATTCCCAATTTGAAGAAAATCGGTTGAGCGGAAGTGCATTTCATTGAATAGCTTTTTCAGGTTTTTGCGATTGTCTCCATAAAAATGCCGATGGTGTTAAACACTAATAGGAATTGTAAGTAGGAAGAAAATTTGCCATTTCGCAGCAAGAGAAAGTCGTATGAATGTTTCATACCAGATTTTTTTTAGTTTAAGGCGCATCAACGTCTATGGTCGTTAAAAAATGTTAAGGGTAGCATTAGACTCGAACCCGAGGCGTCCGATTGAGTGGCCAGCGTTATAGAATAGAAATTGATAGTAGTAAAAGATGTACGGTTCAGAGTAAGGAATGAGTGATCACAGGAATTCTTTGGGAAGGAGTTCGAGGAGATTTATTACGGGGTTATGAAGGATCGAAAAAAACTTTCCCTGGAATCGGAGTTTTTTTTGTTTAGACCAATAGCACAAATCGTGCTGATGTGTTATTAATTCTGTGGGTTATTGGATGTTTTTTGACAACCTATCTGTGTACCTAAAAGCTGGAGATGAAAAGAAGCACATAAGTTACGTATTAGTTACATGAAAACATCTGCTGCCTCTATTGGTCGTTCTCAGGAATAGAGAGTTTCCAGACAAGGATCTCAGTGCATTGAACTTAATCAACTCAATTTTAGTTAAATGTTTATAAGCGCTAACCCCAAACCGCGCTAACAACCATGTACAATTAAGAGAATACAAGAGATTAACAAAGTAGGTGGTGTACATATTAAGTTTTTATACAGTTTTTAGTCCAATTTTATACTAGCTAATTAAACATTAGGAATAGTAGAATGTAGCAAAGATAAGCGTTCATGTAGTTGTGATAAAACTGGAAGGAAGGTACAATTTACAGTAAGGTAAAGCGGTATAATACAATATAACTGAGAGGCTTCATGTACAGCGTAGTATAAGAGCTCCTCTTTACTTCCTAGAGCCTATAGTCTCCAGATAGTTAGCAAAGCGGACCATGTATGTGTATGAGAGGGCTGTGGAGTGCAGGGCAAGCCGATAGAGGTTTGAGATAGATACTGCTATACTGTGGCACCAAATGGCTCTATATCCGTTTCCTTTAGTATGGACATTGTTTGCCTCCATTAAACGTTTCCTTTTTGGTATGGGCAGGCCGTTTGCTCAACACTGCCTGCCGCCCTTGCACCCACATTAGAGTTACACGGAAGGGCAGCTAACTGACAGTTTGATAGTGTCCATTCTTAGTTTCTATACTAGCATAGATCTAACTACTTTTACCTTCTATTTATTAAAAAAAAAATAATAATAATAATAAAGAAACCCTCATTGCAGTTCTCATACAGTTTTCATCGATAAATTTAGTTCAGAGTTGAAATTTTTATTAATACTTAGAAAAATAGTATTTTATTAACGATGAAACAGTTCATTATATAGAAATTACAGTTCAGATGTACTTCAATCTAGAATTTTCATGAACGGATAAATTCGTCCTTAATGTGAAATAAATGGGGTTAATCTACCTATTATATACAATTGGCAATCTAGAAAGAATCTTAAACCTCATAGGCAACCCCTTAAAAATCATTTACCTGAACAAATGCTCAAATAAAAGTTAATAGAACAAGATGGCCGTTTACGTGAATGGCGCGACTAAAACAGAAAAAAAAACCGTGTGAAACATTCATACAACTTTCTCTTACTCAGTTTACAAAATTGTTAATGAGAAAGTTTATAATTAGTATATCAAATATAATGAAATTCGTCCGTGTTTTTAGAGAAAATCACGAAAACTGAAAAACTGTTTAGTAAAAACGCCCTTACGGTTCACTTATTTTCTTGAAACTCGAAATTCTTGGTATCTATTTATTTTTATTTAATTTTATTTAGTTGGTAGAACTGTATAATCAATTGAGATAGCATTTTAAAGAAAAAAAATCTGATGTGAAACACTCACACAACTTTCTCTTACTCCAGTTCTCAAAATTATAATTGACAAATTTTATAGTTTGTTTACCAAATTTAATGAAATTTGTCGAAAACTGAAAAAAACTATTCAGTAAAAGCGCACTTCCGGTTTACTGATTTCCTTAAAACTCGTAATTTTGGCCAACTATTTATTTCCAATTAATTTCATTTGGATGATAGAGTTGTATAATCAAGTATGATACCACTTTAGAGGATCTAAACCCTAAAAGTGCCCTATCCTAAAAGTGCCCTATCCTAAAAGTGCTCTTAAATGAATTTTCCCAGAGAAATGTTTTATATAAAAGTTGTAGATCTTTGAATGTTTAGTTTATATGTGTAGTTTCAAGAAAATCGTCGGGGCCATTTTTGAGAAAATCGCGTAAAAGAGAAAAGATCATATTTAGTAGTGTTAAAACAAAAGCACTTCCGGTTTTCCGATTTTTCTCAAACTCGGAATTTCAACAACATATTTAATTCTAATTAGCATTATTTAAATGAGCGAATTGTGTAATAACCTGAAATGCACTTTAGAGGGTAACCTAACCCCACCTCTCCCCCAGAAGGGCCCTTAAATCAATTTTCACAGAGAAATGTTTCAAATAAAAGTTGTAGCTCCTTGTATATGTAGTTGATGTATGAAGTTTAAAGAAAATCCTTGGAGCCATTTTTGAGAAAAACGCAAAAAAGTAAAAAAGTCAACTAGTAAAGTGGTACTTCCGGTTGAGGAATTTTGACAGATAACGCACAGTCAGATCGCATGGTGATACCTAAACGGAATATTAAGTTTCACTTTTCTACGGTTTTTCTTTTTGAGATGCTGTTCACATACATACATACATACCCACACACACACACATACACACACACACACACACACACGCACGCACCATTTGCTAAACACCACTTTTTCGGACTCAGGGGACCTCAAAACGGATATTTCCGGTGAAAACTCGATATCGAAAATTTGACACGATTACAATACTTCCTCTTACTAGGAGTAAGAGAAAGTAAAAACATAACCCTTTCCCTCCCCAAAAGCCCCCTTATATGACTTTACCCGAAGAAACGTTTTAAATAAAAGTTGTAGGCTCTTCATACGTGTAGTAGTTCCCATTCTTAGTTTAAAGAAAATTGTTGGAGACGTTTTAAAGAAAACAGCAGAAAACTGAAAAATACTTTTCAGTAAAAACGCACTTCCGGTCATCTGATGTTCATCAAACCCGGAATTTCAACAATATATTTAATTCTAATTAATAATTTTTAGAGGAATAAACGGAAATAGTATTTTAGAGGAACACCTAACTACACGTTTACCCCAAAAGTGCCCTTAAATGGATATTATCCTGTAAAAATGTTTCAAATAAAAGTTGTAGCTCTTTTGTATGTGTAGTTGATATGTCAAGTTTGAAGAAAATTGTCGGATCCATTTTTGAGGAAATTGGAAAAAAGTAAAAAAAACTTCACTGAAACTGTACTTCCGGATATGGAATTTTTTACAGATAACTTACTGTCGGATCTAATCGTGATACCTAAATGGAATATGAATTTTGAACTTTTTTCGATTTTTCGTTTTTGTGCTATACTGTTCACATACATACATCTATCTACACACAATACGCACACACACACACACACACACACACACACATACATACACAGACCATTTTCTAAAAACCCCTTTTTTTTTGGTCTCAGGGGACCTCAAAACGTATATTTCCGGTGAAAACTTGATAACCGAAAATTTGACACGATTACAATATTTCCTCTTATTTAGGAGTGCTGGACGAAATGAGTGTGTATGTATATGCATGTTGTGTGTGTGTGTCGAAAATGTGTGTGTGTGTGTGTGCGATATATGAGCTGTATAATGGAGTTGTTGAGGAGAGAAATTGGGTTTGATTGAATAAACGAGATATGAAGACACTGTTATAATGTAGCTATAAGTTTACACTAACTGCACTGGACTTTATAATAAAAGGTGGGAGTAGAGATATGACACGATGCGATGTATGGTTGAATCTGATAGATAGATCTAGATAGATTCCCACTGGCTCATATACACAGGTTCTCCCACTCTAGCCTGCTTAAGTCAGAGATGACCAGAGAGGGCCTGTCTTCTCTCTGTTTGCTATTACAAGCTGTAATTGTTTACTATTTAGGTCATTATGTACTGGTGGATGTCCAGTGTAGTGTTTACTGTTAGATTGGTGAGGGGACAATTCTCAGGAGCGACAACATTACTGAAAATGCGTTCTGTTTTGTCAGTCACTTCAGTACATGTATAAATCTATCATCTATATAATGTTAAGATAATAGCGTTGCTAGAATTCCAGATTTCAAAAAATTTGAGGGTGTTGAACTTTGCAGTTTAGATTTTTTTAAAAAATTTTCCCGAAAAAAGGCTCCGACGATTTTCTTTAAACTTGATATGTTAAACTACAAATATACATTTTTTCCATAACTTTATTTAACCGAAAAAAAAATGGTTTTTAAGGAATTCTGGAAAATCTGAGGCGTTAGGTTTCAAGTGTTATTTGAGTCTGATCTAGAAGCGGTAATGCAATCTGATTCAGGACTACTTACTATTGGTGAGAATCAATATAATGTGTCCTCTCCAAACACTATATATATATATAAATTTGGTCAACTAAACTTTGAGAAAGAATTTTCTAAGTTTTATAACTGTAGAACTCGCGAGATTGTTTTATATTAAATTATTTGAGATAGTGTAGCAGGATTAAATTGGCTGTACTTCAACATGTTGAAAGAAGTAAATTTGGAGAGTTATTAAGTACAACAATGAAATAGACCAATGTTGGAGAAAAGAGAAAAGATTTTTCGGAAGAATAAGGAAGGAACAAGGAAGTGGCTTCCTTCGTTGAAAGCAAAACGACTTTCCGCTTTGTAATCTGGTCTCCCCTATAAATGTTGTGGTGGCACAACTTTTTCTACTAACGGTGCAACGCAACATGCTTAAACCACTACAGAGCTTGGTTGTTTTAAACTTATGAATGAAAATTTAATTAAAGTTTGGATATAGTTTGAAATGAAAGAACAAGAACAGGCAGACGGCCGCTAATATATATATATTGTTAGATACCCAGCGTGAAGCTGGTAAAGTTACTTACTCGGGTGCGCAAGCGTTTTCTAGCCCACCCGGCTACAACAACAAGAAATGAGTGGTTGTTGAGCATAAGGAAATAGCTTCCTTGGCTTTCCTCTCTTAGTTACATAAATTAATTAGCTGTAGGGAGCTCCCTTTTATACAACTTGTCAGAAGCTTTTCAACTCACTTAGACTGTCACCGTTTCAACTGACACCACAAAAATTAGGACAATGTAGGAGAAAGAAATGCTTTCTTTAATTTTTCGTTAAATCTTGCTTGGTTACAGTACCACTCCGTGCAAGTTCCCATGTTTGGTTAATATTTTAATGTCAATGGGCAAATATTCTGAATCCTAAATCATAATGATTGGAAGCCCATAAAACGACCTCCAGGGTTTTCCTAGATTTCTGTTATGAAAGACAACTACTGTAAGGAGCTAGAAGTCAGGGTATACTTTAGAAGATACCCTTACAGAGCTTGATAGCGGCAGGTTGCTATTGAAGATTATTATAAGATATTTAGGTGAACATTCCATTTTTTTACAGTTGTTACGTGAGCGGCTTATTCGTATTTTGCCACGCAAAATCTGCAGAGTGGGTGATATACATCATTAATCTTTACATTATGAGTAAATATTACATAGAAAAGATCTTACTTCCTCGCTTGTGGGATTGGACAAAGAAATGTGTAGAAGAGAAAAACTACACTGACTGAACATCGATGCATTTATTAAGAAATAGAGGACTGCAAGAACTTTACAGAACTTAATTTCAGAAAGTTCAGATTACTTGAAGATTGTGTGTGTAAGATTTAATTTATTATTGTAGACACGATTGTTACTCAAACAATCGTATCTACAATTCAGTTTAGCTACCCTTATCTATGCATGAAGAAAACTTCCCCTGCTTCTCCTTCCAGATCTCCCTCGTGTTGAGGTAGACAAATCTTGATCTCCCTTAGAACAAGCTAGAGTCATATGTTACCTCTCATGTGACGTGGCGAATGATGTACTAGCTAGAAGGATTGCCAATGATTTTTTTTTTGTTGCAGACAAGATATAGTGCCAGAAAATCATTACAGAGGCCAGAAGTTATGTTCTGTTATCTACTATTCCTTCTGACCACAATTTTTTTCTCTGAGAGCGTATCTGCCGCCCTGGGATTTTTGACGACCAGTTGAAAAAGTAAAAACTCCCTGTTTAATAAAAAAAAAATATTGCCACCTGGTAGTACGTTGAAAAAAAAGAAAGTAATTAGCGATCTGATGAGAATTAATGATGCCACATTTAGTCCGAGTTGTAGCTTGCATTATGCACCATTACATTTGCAATCTCGCTATGCCATTCTCTAAATCTGCTTGCCACAATCAACAATGTGTTTACAATTTCCTTCTTCTTAACGCCTTTTAGTTGTGTCAAATCTCTTTGTCATTTAAAATTTCTTAGACATTTTTAAAGTTGAATTAGCTGTCAACAAGTATGATATTGCAAATGAATTTAAAAAAAAAAGTAGTGGCTTGTGACTTATCAAGCTTGATATACGCGAGCTACTTAAAAGTAGAATCATATTGAATGACTGTTTTTTTTAAAGCAAACTTTCCTTTAAAATTATAGTTTGGCCTGGGACAAAGAAATATTAAAATAAATTTTGGTTCATCCATTTTATATGGGCTAAAGGCTTTTATTTTTTGAAATTAAATTCAAACTAATGTGACCGACAGTTTCTCCATTAGAATGGGTCAGTCCTTCTTCAATGGTGAAACGAGAATATATATAAGCTATTACTAAAATACTACTACTAAAATAGTAACAGAAAAATCCAATACAACTTAAAGTAGATAAAAGAGAGAGAGAGTGATAAAAAAAAAAACATTCCAATCCTTAAATCAGCTTTGAAATATTCTACATACGTTGGAATAACATAACGATCAGCTGTTTATGCAGGAATGAATGTAGAATTTAAATTGCAGTCAATTTTGGTTTTTATATTATACTTTTCTATACAATATATAGATTTTGTTCCAAAAAAATACCTTAGAAACAAGATAAGATTGTATTGCGAGAAAGTAAATTGTATTTGAGTTGGGCAAGGGACTAATACGTAGAATAGTAATAATAGCAATAATGGAACCGAACAGGTTACCTTTGAATATTTAAAATGCATTACATAACCTTCCTTTTATATAGATATGAGAAAAATAGAAAGAAAGGGAAAACTAATTTTCTTTCTTTATTCACCGGATGTAAGTTAAACCAAAAAAGCTATGTAATAATAAAAAAAAAAAAAAATTGAATTAATTACTTAAATTATTAGGCATTATTTGTAAATGACGATTGATAAAATTAAAATTTAGATTTCCTTAAATGTGATATTTAAACGACAAAGAAACAAACAGGAAGGCTTGGAGATATGTCGATGAAAAGTTGAGCAACGAATTGAGCAAAATTTTGGATATGCTTTCTTACTAGCAAAATACAGTATTTACTACTTGCAAACATTGCGCATGCACGCTTCCACGTTGGCACGCTATTTCAGTGTCAAAGCATCTTGGAAAATTATATGGAGTTCAAGTAGGATAATTTAATTTTTCTTATTGGTTTTATTGAATATAGTAAAATATCACACAATGGCAATATCAATTTTCGCATTGATTCTAGGTCTAAGTAAATTTTTCTTATTTTGTCTTTGCAAGAGTTTTCTCGGGTTAAAAACAAAATATCTATTTACACCCCTTTTCAAAATTATTTTTAAAAATTATCCCCTATAAGTAATACTTGATTTTACTGAATCCTTGTTAATCTTGCTATAGAATGATATTTTCCAATTGGTAGTAGATGTAGATTGTTGTAGGGGATTATCGCACAGCGACCTGAAAGTTCTATTGTGCTCCCACCGAGGCTTCTCAGTGCACTCCCGGCCTCCAAGCAGTGTTCTCTAGCTACAGACAATACTGCTCACCACCGTATTGGCTCTTAGGAAGAGAAAATCTGAGGGCAGCATGCTGGATTCGAACCCGGGACATCCGCGTTGCTAGTCCAGCATGCTAACACTGAGCGAATCCCTTCCTTCTCCCTTGGTTACGCCAATTAACTAGTGACGGAGACCCTACTTTGTGTACTGTTTTTGTCCTTGTCTGTAAAGTGTAGAGTGTATGTAGTTTATTTGTATTGTGTACTGTTCTGACGAAGTGCATGGAGTACTGAGCTGTTGTAACCCGTGGGGGTGACTACTCCCCAAGTAACTGCATGCAACAGATACCCCTTGCGGGCATTTGGTAGTAAGCACAGCAGATATATACATCAAATTCCTGTTGTTGCATTTTGACGTCGGGTTATTATTATTATTAAAACCACGGGTGGGCTATCCCCCAGCACCGCAGCCAACAGAGGCTTATTGTGCCATACCCGGTAGTTTCTACTAGGTAAACCCTCCCATCCTCAGGCCACAACGTACCAAAGGTTTCGTAGCGCAATCTAGTTATTGAAACGCAATTAAAGAGCAGGTGGGGGCTGTCTCCTCCTTCTCCTACATAATCTGCACATGGATTCCGCGTTTATTAGCCCTACCTTGTGCAGATGCTTCCTGAACCTACCATGACCCGTTAATAGCCTGGTTCCTACTCAGGCTTAGGGTCATATTGGTCCGTCTTTTACACAATCCTGGCATCATCCTTTTACTGTGTATGGCTCCTGGGGTTCCCCTCCAGAGCCCCTCATGCTTACTGCGAAGCCAATCTCTGAACGCTGCACGAATCGCTCCGCCGGTTATCCCCAGGACAGGTTCTGGACCATTGAACGGAGTGTTTGCCCCGTTCCTGGCCAGTTGATCAGCTGTCTCATTACCCTCAATCCCTGCCTGTCCAGGCACCCATATCAGCTGTACCTTGTTGTGCCTGGAGAGTCTCGACATTCCTTAACTAGAGATGAGGTGGTTCTGTAAGCTGACATCAGGTTAAATCGGTTTACCTATTCCCACGCTTGTGATCCAAGCTTGTGGATTTGTTTAAGTTTCAACAAATTCACGTGATTCTATAAAAGTTTTAAGTGTAACTGCTTAGAGAAATTTTTACTGAGCATATACTAAACAGAATGGATTAGTATATGATGATATTTGCTGTAGCTTGATGTGGCATAGGTGTTCCATTTAGATTGATAGTAGGGTGGGTTTTATGATTTGAGGTGAATGTTACGTATCTGTATTTATCTACAATTACTTCGATTTTCATGTACATAATAATCCAGGATTCAAGTAGTGTAAAGTGAATTTGAAGCGAACAGATAGCAATAATAGGGCCAGGATTTAAGAATGGATTTAGATACAGTTTCTTTCAACAAATGTTTACTTGAACTAACTGTAAAATACTAGCTGCAGATAACCTTATTGGGTCAAAACTACTTTTTTGTTCACCAAATAAATGTATAAAATTTGTGAACCCTCTGTTTTTAAGTATCTCAACCACCTCATTAATAACAGATATTTTAACAAATATATATATTAGTTTAAAAATAAGTCGATTATTAACTACATTAAATAAGAAATTACAAAGTATTAAATTAAAATATTTGTTTAAACAATTTCAAAGTCAATATAACAGTAAATTAAACTTCAGCAAACAGTATTGTCAAACTTTTACCCTTCATTAAACTCATAATTCTATTACTTTTTCTAAAGGTAACCTTCTTCACGTTCATTAAGTGGAGAACTAAGTTTATTTATTGTTTATAGTTTTTATTGAAATAGTTTTTAACGTTGCTGAAAAAATATATTTAACGTGAGAGAATAAATATAATTTGTATTTTTATATATAGTATTTATATTACTTTCTCTTACTCCTAGTAAGAGGTAGTATTGTAATCGTGCCAAATTTTCGATATCGAGTTTTCACCGGAAATATCCGTTTTGAGGTCCCCTGAGTCCAAAAAAGTGATTTTTAGCAAATGGTCTGTTTGTGGGTGTGTATTTGAACAGCATAGCTCAAAAACGAAAAACCGTAGAAAGTTGAAATTTGATGTTTCGTTTAGGTATCACCATGAGATCTGATGGTGCGTTATCTGTCAAAATTCCTCAACCGGAAGTGCCACATTAATAGTTATTTTTTTTACGTTTTTCTCAAAAATGGCTCAGATGATTTTCTTTAAAATTGGTATATCAACTACACATACAAAGAGCTACAACTTTTATTTGAAACATTTCTCCGGGAAAATTCATTTAAGGGCACTTCTGGGGGAGGGGTGGGGTTAGATTTTCATCTTAACTGCTATTTCAGGTTATTAGACAATTCTGTCATCTAAAAAATGTTAATTAGACTTAAATATGTTATTAAAATTCCGAGTTTGAAAAAAATCGGATAACCGGAAGTGCGTTTACTTTACCACTTTACTAAATGACTTTTTCACTTTTTCACAATTTTCTCAAAAATAGCTCAGATGATTTACTTGAAACTTCGTATATAAAGTAAACATACAATGTTCTACAACTTTTATATAAAACATTTCTCTGGAAAAGTTCATTTTAGGGCACTTTTGTGGGGGTGTGGGGTTATGTTTTTCTCTCAAGTGCTGTCATAGTTGATTTTACAATTCTATCATCCAAAGAAAATTAATTAGAAATAAATAGATGGCCAAAATTCCAAGTTTCAAGGAAATTAGTAAACGGAAGTGCACTTTTACTGGACAGTTTTTTCAGTTTTCGACAAATTTCATTAAATTTGGTACAGAAACTATAAAATTTGACAATTATAATTTTGAGAACTGGAATAAGAGAAAGTTGTGTGAATGTTTCACACCAGATTTTTTTTGTTTTATATTCTCTTATTATGTATTTCAATATTTTTCATGTTAACATTTGTATATTATTAATATGTATTTTCGTTTGTATGTTTAATAAGTAAATAAATTGGCTGCAATATACATTATTGTATATGGCCGAAATTCAGGCTTGTCAGTATACGCATATCATGGAACGCGGGCAGCTGGGTTTTCTAAAGAGATTGTTCTACCTTCCTTTAAATAAGTTAGATGCGTATGTAAGATTAGAAACCGGCCGATGTCCTGCCCAAGTTAGAGTATTGTAATGGAATCGTTTAATGTGATTCCTGATGTAGTAGATGTCTTGAAGAGGTCGGAAGTTAATGCTCGAATTATTAATACGGATTTTATAAAAATAAACTCCATTAGAATGATAAAATAAACGAACTAAGATGCACAACTAAAGGATAATAAGTTTAAATAAAACTATATATGGACGCGTAAACTGCTGCTCGTATCTGAAGACGTGCTCGTATAATTGTATATGATATATCATCCCCTCTTCTAATGGGGCGAGTTTATATATTGGTGTTGGCCACACTCACACCAAGACATCTGTCCTAGGGTGCGACCTTGTGCGACCTTCGTAGTTTGGTGACCCGATTTAGGTCAGTGGTCAGCCTTATCGGCGCTTGCTTTTGATGTAAGGGTATTTACCCTTGGTTTGTTTGTTTGGCTGCGGCCTTGTTTTGAAGTCAGTCAGCTGGCTAGGCCACTAGTTGTAAATTATTCTTTCACTAGTTGTAAATTATTCTTTCTTTGTTGGGTTTAACATTGCTATGACTTTGCCAATGTCAATAACTTTGCCATGTCATTACAATATTCAAAAAAATGCTTAATTGGTGGATATGCTTGATAAAAACGTCTGATCAAAGACTCCCCTAAATTACATAAGATTAGTATCTTTGGTAGACAGTACCATTCAACTGGGTTCGTAAAATTCGGTCATATCTTCTAATGATTGGGGCGGATATCAGCTGTGGCATTCTCAGGCCAGAATACTCACGGAATCACACTACTACAGTTTAATTACAGCCTTAAATAACAATGACATTAGTTACGATACAGATAAAATAGTCAATACTACCTTCAGTCTTTACTTTAGAAATGTATGTACTTTCGATCTAAATACTTTTTATTTAAACACCAACGTTCATATTAACAAAATTAGGATTACTTGTCAAATTCGTTTAGCATTTAAAAGTAAGATACCCGCCTTTATTTAAAGAGCTCTAAGTACAATTTAAATAATAAACTCTGTAAATATTGTTGGCGAAAGAGACAATGTTGTTCATTTCCTGTTGTCATGTCCTCATGATCAACAATATAGAGATCAATTTATAATTCACAGAGAACAAAGAATTAATATTTAATTGGTTTAAGTCTAAATTACTTTAAGTTTCGTAAATATACTATTGTAACATCAAGGAGGAACATAGGTGTAATTTTCTCTGTTTGTTTGCAGGATTTGTTTTATTTGTAGGCTAGTTATACTGTATTCCCAAACTCCCTTCAACAACTGATAGCAAATTTGTATGTACCCCCAATAAATAAATAAAAGTATTTTTACAACTCTTAGAAAGTTTCCTTTGATTTTTCTTTATTTAAATATTTTTTGTCACAAACACAGATACGCACTAAATACATATCATGCACACACACACACAAACACACAGTACTTCCGGTGAAAAACATAATTTTGAAAATTTTATACGTTCGCCATATTTCCTCTTAAAACAATAAGAGAAAGTAAAAACTGGTAATAATAAATTGATGATTATTGAAGTATAATAAAAAAAAAGAACGAACCAATAAAATACTAATAGAATTATTCCTGAAAAACATAAAGACAAATGACCTAGATACCCCCTTTATTATCTACTTTTAATATAATTTGATTTTAACGCCAACCCCCTCTCACCAATAGATCTTTTTTTTCTAAAACATTGTTTAGCATTGTGAAGGTTGTTTCTATTTATCTCCTATTAACAGATCCACCATTAAACGATGATGAGTGCGCAGTATCATCATTTAGGGGAAAAACTAATAAAAATAAGGAAGATTGGCTTGCGTGCTTGTGGCTCTATCTGAGTGGTGATAGATACAATTGGCGCCCCATTGAGGATATATATATTACATTTAATGTTTACATCTTCTAATGATTACATCATTTAATGATTACATAATTTATCTAGTTCTTAAAAGGGACAGAAAAAAAAATTGAAAACTTTCACTTACCTACTCATTAAGACAAAAAAGGTCTAGTTGAATGTTAACAGTTTTCATTAACAAATATTATATTCGGCGGAGTATTTATCAAATGTATAATTTGTTTAATTCAATTGATTGTCATCGGATCAATTTTTCTGAAAAAATATTTCAAATCAAAGTAATAGGTAGATATAGCTTGTTGTAGGGGATTATTGCACTGCGATCTGAAAGATTTATTGTGCCCCCCAGAGCCTCCAAGGAGTGTACTCATCACCGGCTCCTAGGAAAAGAAAATCTAAGGGCAGCTTGCTGGATTCGAATCCGGGGAACTCCGCTTTGCTAGTCCAGCGCGTACCACTGTGCTAATCCCTTCCTTTTCTCTTGGTACCCCCATTAACTAGATACGGAGACCCTAGTTTGTGTACCGTTTTTATCCTTGTCTGTAAAGTGTAGAGTATATGTAGTTTAAGTGTATTGTGTACGGTTCTGACGAAGTGCATGGAATACTGAGCTGTGGTAACCCGTGGGGTCACTACTCCCCAAGTAACTGCATGCAACAGATACCCCTTGCGGGTGAATTGGTAGTAAGCACAGCAGATATTTAAATTTCGTCAAATTCCCGTTGTCGCATTTTGATGTCGTGTTAAATCGGGATCCAAACTTGTGGATTTTTTTAAGTTTCATCAAATTCACGTGATTCCATAAAAGTATTAAGTCTAACTAACTGCTTAGAGAAATTTTTACTGAGCATATACTAAACAGGATGAATTAGTATAGGATGATATTTGCTGTAGCTTGATGTGGTATAGGTGTTCCATTTAGATAAAAAGAAGGGAGGATTTTATGATTTAAGGTAAATGTTATGGATCTGTATTTATGGGTGGGGCGGAAGCACCTACTTTACTATTAAAATTTTTATTCATTATTCATAAGCGGGACTCGATCCGGTGGATCTCCCAGTTACAAGTCCATGCTTTGACGGGAGCTACCGCAAAATTCCAGCACCCTCAAAATCAATTTTTCTTTTAAACATGTTTTAAATAAAACGGATGGGTGTATTAAGGCATGTGTGTGGTTAGTGTGTAAAGGTTTGAAGAAAATCGTTAAAGCTATACAGTGAGCTAAATAGCGAAAAACTGGGAGGAGGGGGAGGGGAATCAACTTTTCCTGGTGACGGATTTTAACTGAAACCGTAATGCCAAGTTCTATATTATAAGGAGACTCAAGTTTCTTCGACTTTTTTTTTTAAGACAGACCCATACGTAGACATAAAAATGACCTATACATACATACATACATGCACTAAATGACCTATACATACATACATACATGCACTAAATGACCTATACAAAGATACATACATGCGCTAAATGACCTATACATACATACATACATGCACTAAATGACCTATACATAAATCATAACATACATACATAATACATAACATACATGACATACATACATACATACATACATACAACATACATATCATACATACATGACATAGCATACATACATACATCATACTTAAATACATACACTAAATGACCTATACATACATACATACCATGCACTCTAAATGACCTATACATTACCAGAACATACATACTAATACCATACATACATACATTACATACATACATACATACATACATACATACATACATACATACATACATACATACATGACATACATACATACATACATACATACATACATACATACATACATACATACATACATACATACATACATACATACATACATACATACATACATACATACATACATACATACATACATACATACATACATACATACATACATACATACATCCATACATACATACATACATACATACATACATACATACATACACTAAATGACCTATACATACATACATACATGCACTAAATGACCTATACATACATACATACATACATACACACACTAAATGACCTATACATACATACATACATACATGCACTAAAAAAAAACATCTATGAACAACACTGACATGACATTCTCTTATTGCAGTTAGTACAGTCATAAAATTGATTATTAATATGGAAATGTTTACTCAGTTACACTAACATAAGTATAGCGTTGGTGGAGGTACAAGTTTGTTAGCACCGATTGGAGGTGATGGGACTTGATTGTCCAGAATAAAGTCACAAAGCATTGAACAAGCACAAACATAACATTTGAAACATAACTTATAGATTTCTTAGAACACCTTCAAATTTATTATTCAAATATTATATGTGCAATTAATATACGAAGTTTAAAGAAAACAGTTGTATCTAGATAACAGTTGCATGGGTAGATAGCATGTTTTATTTTTTGGTCATCGATCAGTTTCGGGCGCCTGCCCATCATCAGAATATCTTGATAAAACAGTGTGATAACATAGACTTGCACAGAGCAAAATCAGTTTATACGCTTTCACAAGGAGGAAAAAATCTGTTTCTAAGATTGAAGCTGGCTAACACGGAAAATATCTCTGATGCTTTCCATCTGTACAGACCCAACCTACATTATCCTTAAGTGATACTTTAGTGGGAAGCTTAATATTGTTTACTCCCACAGAATCTTCACAAATTGTCCTGGAGAAATGTCTCAAATAAACTTGTTTTAGACAGTAAGTTTAACGAAACTCGTTGGAGCAATTTGTAAGTAAATCCTGAAAATAAAAAAAAAAATAATAAAAAACATTCAGCAAATAACACTTTTGATGGTTGATGGATTTTGACGTAAATCTTATTGCCTGATGCGGTGGTGGTAACAAAACAGAATGTGAAGTTTCGACTCACTGCGTTTTTTTTTTCGTTTTTGAGATATTTTGTTCACACATACACACACACACACACACACACACACATATATATATATTTTTTTTCAAACTCAGGGCACCACAAAACACGTATTTTTAGTGAAAACGCAATTTCAAAAGTTGGACACGATAATAATATTTCCTCTTACCAGCAATTAGGGAATAGTAAAAAGAAAGTATGTGGCGATATATCTGTGGGTTCCCTAGCGACTGAATTATCTATTCTTAAGAAGGACCACCAGCACTCTCTTGAATCCTTTCAATAATTTATTTTAGCCAGTAACTTGTTACAGAAAAGGATTGTCTTCTCTTTACATATAACATAATTTCTTTTGTTTTACAAATGATTCTATCTTTTTCCCACTCATTTACTGTAACCTTTTATGGATACAACCCCCTATGCATACAAAGGGTGGGGTGGGGTGGATTTATAACTCTAGTGAAATTATTGTGGGTTGCATTATAGTTTTGCATTGCCATTTTTACAATTGAACTTTTAAAACCTTCCAAGAAATGCACTATTCATGTGGTGCAATCAGGGCATCAGCTGTCAGGATGGAATATGTCATATCTTAGGCTAAGATATTTACTTTGAATTTTATAAACAGCTGACACTGATCAAAGAAATTAGATATGTATAAAACAAAACAAAAATAATAAAAAATCTGATTTTTAAATGGAATATTATCTTATTTGTATTTATTTATTTATTTATTTATTTTGTTTAGTAAGCAATCATGGTAGGATTTTGTTCTTCAGCGGACCACAGCTGATTCTGTTTGTTATGAATCTGGTATTTTACTTATTGACGGCCATCAGATGTTCCAAGATTAAAAACGAACTGCACAACATTGCACACTCAAAAAATGCGTACGCTGATAAAAGATTTCGAGCTGACAAAAGAAAGTAAGTTTTTTTTTATTTATTATTTATTTCAAATAATTTTTATTTTTTATATTTTTATATAATATATTCTTAATGATTTACACTTCATTTTGATTTCGATTATATTCAACATTTTTCGTTGGATGAAGTTTAATGTTTCTACAGTTTTAGAAACGGTTATTTCTTTCCTTCGTAGAAGACACTGCCATCAGTTCTGTCCTTACTGACCCTGTGAATACCCAATAGATATCATTCATCTCTTGATTATTCAAAATACAAGAATCAAATTAAATAAGAACAAATTTTTAATCACAATGTTTGTATTTTTAACGTTACTCTAAGTGATATTAAATTTATTTGGAAAATAATAAGAAAAAAAATGAACGCCAGATAATTTTTACAGGTTTTTGTTTAAAATAAATAAAAGTAAATATACCGTTATGTGATTTATCTTCTGGGCTCCAGTCATCGTAGCCTGTCCTAGTCTCCTGGTATATAAGACGGTAGATGTGTTACGTATTCCATGTCAATAAATATGACGTACTATTTATTGAAAATGATATTGTGTATTTGTAATGTTGTGCCTCCCCAGTAGCGCCGCAATACCCCCATAGTAGGGAGTTTATTGATAATAGTTCTATACCAGGCTCCATTAATCACATATATTGTAAGACATAAATAATTTCATAAAAGCAATATCACATTTTCTTTCTCCATTACGCAAAAGAAGAGTAGGGATAAACTGTATATTTTACTGTGATGTACTGGCTCTAAGTCCATTCAGTTTTAAGACATTGGAGTAATCTATTTAAGACCCGTCTTTGTTAGAAATTTTTGTATAATAATGTAGTGAGTGACCTTTCGACCATTCTGCATCCCGGGTCTAATAAATCTTTCTATATAAAAATCTCTTCTATTATCTTATCTATGTGACATAGAGGGGGTATATGGGTGAGAGAGTGACAGATATTTTAAATAAGTACTTACCTTTCCCGTAATGTTCACAAAAACCTAGTCTTCTTGCTCCACTAATCTTTTGTCATTTGGTTCTGTCGTGAGCATATCCCCATCATCTTCTGACACCTGTTTTTCTTAAAAACGTTTCTACACATACGAGGTCTCCCTCTAGTATATCGGCTTCTTCCCGGCTTACGATCCAGAAGTTTCTTTGGAAACCTGCTTTCAGACATTCATTCGCCTTATCCGACCCAGCTTATATATTTTGCCCTACAAAAGGCACTAGAACTAATTTCCCGAACAATTGCCGGAGCACTTCGTTTCTTCATATTCTCTAGCGCTCACTTTCACGCAGACAGTGAAATTCTCCAGAGAAAAGATCCTATATGTATTTTTTTTTACAAGGTTTTATAAATAGCCAATTTTCACTAGTAAAAGTAACTATAGGCAGTGATTGTTGAATAAGTGGATGGGTCCGCAATGCTGGATAACATCTGGTATTTTATCTGCCGTAGCATGCATATTCATTTGGTTCCTGACCGTTTTCGGATTTTCATCTACGGTCGGAGCAAATTCACCAAGTTCGTTAGAGAGTTCACTTCAACGTAATGTTTCTGGTACACTTACATATATATATATATATGCGATATATAAAGCGTCCTTTTGGCTAGGCGATCTGCCCACTCCATTCCTTGTATGATTGGTTTGTGTATAAGCCTTAGCTCTGCTTGACAATCTTTGAACTTCCGATGCTTCAGGAGAGGCGAAGTAGCACCTATAGCCACCACTCGTACTTTCACTACTTATATGTTTCACATTTTTGTAGTTATGTGCGGTACTAGATATTTGAACCGGTTTACGGTTCTAAAAATATGGTTTCCAAAGCACACACTGGATCCCAATCTAGAAGATATACTAGAGGTTTTAAACGGAAAGTCATGTCGTCAATTTTGTAGAGTTCCATCTTCCTACTGCTTCGAATTCCTCAAACACTCCAGTTAACGCTGACATCGATCGAATCGTTAGAATATCATCTGGATAAACTAAATGTTAAATCAATGTATTACATGTAAAACGGCCGTCATATAAGTTCGAATAGTACGTATTGCTACTTTTAGGGCTATATTAAACATGCTTCGGAAGAGGGTCGCTTTGTCCCTGGCCATGAAGTCAACGTGGCAAATCAACAAGGCAAGCCGAGCAAGACTTGCTTAAATGTTTTCTTTAATCTCCTTGGAGAAATGATTACCGCTTTTTATATATACGATATGTAAAGCGTCCTTTTGCTAGGCGACCTCTATTCCATACCTCCCATCTTTGAAGGTCTACTTTTTTTCCTTCTGTTGGTATGTTGTGGATCATCCTCTTTCAATCTAATTCTATCATATCATCTCTATATTTTGGCAAAATAGGGGCGGTTTTTTTTTTTTTTAAAAAAAAGGTGATAAAAAGTTTTATAATCAAATAAATCAAATAGTAATTGATTGGTCCTCTGCATTGTCTCATTATCAAAATAGTAAGCGAATTATTTTAAAATTACTAAATATGTCGTGACCTAATAGAGGGGAGAGTGGACTAGCTACTTCTACAAAGTTCTTGGTGTCCTACGCCTTTTCCAGCCTAACAACACCATTCACATTGTACAACATTGTAAAGCAGCCAGTGGTGCCATCTAGGAGAGAAGGCAGGTACCTAAGGTTCTCCTAGAGGCCCCTGGGAACGCTGGCGGGGCTCTAGTTCTCTCTAGAAGAATCGAGGAAGTTCTAGAAGATTCCCCACCGGTATAAATAGTATGCCCCCAGAGAGTTGGGAGAGTTATCTAGTTACAAACGAAGTCACTAGTTTGTAAAAAGTGTATAAAAAGTGAACATAGTGAACTTTTGTGGTTTAAACTATGAAGTAATTATTATTAAAAGTGTTATATTTTGTAATTTATTGTGTATAGCAATAAATTGGTGTTTTCTTTATTGAAGTTTAGAGTATTTTATCTATACGAACCCACTTAAAACTCATTGCAGTAGCTAGTTTAGAAGGAAAAACGTTACAGTATACCTAGAAACTGCAGACATGGGTTTTAACGAACCCACAAATAAACTCTCGAATTCTACGCTTTACAAACGACTATATTCAGTACAGAAACATTAACGCTCACAATAGATTTTCTAGGTTAGTGGCATGGATTTCTCTTTATATCCGTTTTTCTATAAATATAGGGGTGATGGATAGATAATACAAACAGCTTTTAAACTAATCCTATATCCGTTATAAAAATTCATATGGGAATAATTTAAATTACTTTGTTTATTAAAAAAAAAAAAAAAAGGATTATCTTATATTGAGGGAAAACCTGTCACTGTATTGGCCCTTTGTAGAATCCCTCAGTACCATGTTTCCCCTTTCTTGCAACATTGGATTTTGGATATGGTTATAACATAGATCCAAAGCTTCTTAAAATCAGCTGATCTGCTCTCCCATTCCCTTCGATAAGCCCATATCGGCTTACATACACTCTATACTGAAAGCTTCATCCATCTTCCTCAATCAAACTCCACACCTTTTTGTAATTCCCCTCTGCTTTTGGGTGGGTAGTGAATTTTCCTGTTTTTTATTATGACAGAGCATTAGGTTTTTTTTTATGTTTATATTTAAGGGCTTTAATAGGATTAATAGCTTCTTATACAAATAGTTTCCTCATTAAATGATTTGATATAACAAAAATTGCTTTTAGCGAATGAAAATTGTTTAAAAATGTTTAATATTGGGATTGATATTAGTTAGGATATTTTTAACAGTACTTGTACATTTTGTATAGAAGATTATTTAATAATTATATAGAAGTTTGATGGATTAGGATTAATTGCTTCATTAGTCGAGTATATTGTACATAAACACACACCTACACACATCGGCCGGATAATCGATATATTACCATTATTATGATCGATCTTTACTAATTAGTGTTTGAAAGGATAAACTAAAAATACAAATGTTAAAAAATAAATATCATGCATATAATCTTGTTTTCTGATAGTAATTAGGGTCTTTAACGATTAAAATAAAAAAAAAAGTAGGTATACATTAACAAAAAAGTTTGTAAAAGTTAGAACAACCAGTTACAACGGAGATTTAATCTCCACAATCAATGCTTTCCTCCAGAAAAAATACTTGAATAAAAAGCACGATAAAAATCATAATAGCAACAGAAATTACAAAACAAACTCTTTATTGTACCAGCAATTTTTTTTTTTAGCTTTTATTACGTCATTTTATTATTAACTTAGGGGGTTATGTTAGTAAGTTTTTAAATTAAGTTAACTTGTAAGTGAATGAAAATCTAGTTAAAATCTTGGTTTCAATCTTCGATTTTCCGTTTTATATCCGATGATCTAATGAATGGTGTTCACGCGTTGGTATCGTGGCCAGCGTACTCGCCTTTGGTGCGAGAATCCGGGATTCGATACCCGTGAGGGCAAAGTCGGCGTTGACCCACCATCATGAGAAAAAGTGGGAAGCTACAGTTTGTAGTGCTCCTAGGAAGCGAAGGCGGCACTGGACGGCGAGGGAACCACGGCGTGCTTTTTTACAAATCGCCGTCTTGTAAGATTTAGCCCTTCATGGCCATAGATTTTTATTTTGTATTATAATTATTAGTGAGTGGCTCCAGTTACATTCGGAAGTGTGATGTGAAAGTTTAGTGTAATAATTTTAATGCTGTTAATATCGTCTCGTTATAAAAATTTAATTTTAGTAAGTTTAGATTCTCCTATTGATTAGTTATATAAATGTTTTAGTTGAAGAAAACTAAATAATCAGTAAACAATTCAAGTATAAAGAAAATTATTTAATTAAAAGTATGTTAAAAGTAATGTTATAATTATAGTGTCACGCGTTGGTCTAGTGGCTAGCACACTTGCCTTTCGTGCGAGAATTCCGGGTTCGATTCCCATGAGAGCCAAGTCGGTGCTGATCCAGCGTAGCGATAAAAAGTGGGAAGCTACAGTTAGAAGCGCCCTAGGTAGCGAAGGCCAGAACTAAACGGCGTGGGAACTGCAGCGTGCTTACCACAAGCCGTCATATTCAAATCGCCGCCTGGCAAGCCTTGGCTTTTCGTTGCGGCATAGTGTTTTTTTTTTATAAATTATAGTAAGAGATGTATTAGTTTTTCACATCAGATATTTTTTGTAAAGGCAACAAATGAGAAAAATGGCTTTCAAAAATTGGATGACGGGGGGGGGGATGAGAATCATTTTGGCGCCTCTTTGACTTTGTATTCTATGAAATCATTTATAATACTTGGGACATCTCAAAACATGTATTTTTGGTGAATATTCAATTTCGAAAATGTGACTTGATCACAATTTTCCTTATAATAGTAAGTGCCCGATTATTTATCAACTTTTATTATAGTTTATTATTGTAAGTGTGAATAAAGATAGCAATACCTAGCTGTAAAATTTATGTGACTATAAACTCCATGTGACTTTATACCAAACTGTACAAGTACACGCGAAATTTGGCAATTTGACTAAGTGCACTTTGTTCTATATATCCGGAGTTCGTAGAACTTCAAGAATAAGTTATATTACATTTTTTTTTTGCATGTTTTTTAAATATTAATCCTCCCCTTCCTCTCAATGAACATTGACTAATTATACAAACACAAAATGAAATACAGTTGCTTTAATTAATTTATAATTTTTGTTGTACTCGTATATCAGCAATTTTCATATTGTTGCCCTTGAGAGATATTGTCACCTCTTGTTTGAAAAAATTAATGAATTTAAGGGAATTATTTAATATATATTTTTTTGTTTGTTCCATTTTGTTTGATTAATTATTGTACTACAGCCGTGATGATAGAAAATCTGTTATAATATTAGGCTCTTAGAAAAAATGTTATTCTAACAAATAGAATAGAGCAATTTTTTATGTAGTAATAAGAGATGGTTCTTTTAAAATGATACTTTTTTGATAACTGCTGGCGGTCCTATATCCTTTATCTTAAAGAGAATTGTGAGCTTGTAGATATTGGTTTATAAGATATATCTAGAAGATAAATCAGATTTGTATTATTTTGGCACATGTGTTAGTTCTGGTCTGTAGAGGTTAATAACACAAATGTAATTAATTGTTCATGTAATTAATTCACAAAGGTTCAAAATTGTTGCCGAATGTAACAATTTCAATAATATTTCAGTTGATTTGACACTTTTAACAAATTCTAATACAAATTGATTTCATTCAGATTAAAGTAAGTCCTACACTTAAGGCTACCAATGTATCTTGTATGTCTTTAGAACATGGAAGTATTACTTAAATAATACCCTGAAGAACTTCATTCTATAATCTTTGTAACCTTCGGGTTCAAGCTATTTTACAGGATAAAATAGCTAAGAAACAGTTTTCTGCTTCAGC
Organism: Triatoma infestans; assembly: GCA_011037195.1. Classification (NCBI taxonomy): domain Eukaryota; kingdom Metazoa; phylum Arthropoda; class Insecta; order Hemiptera; family Reduviidae; genus Triatoma; species Triatoma infestans. The sequence continues at coordinate 100,590 of JAAEAF010002101.1, read as the reverse complement.
TGGTTGTACCGACTAAATCCGACGATAAGGTACAAATCCTAACAGACTTTTCATTCATCATATTGTTCTTATTAGGTCTGCAACCATTCTGAAAACTCCGTTCAACCGTAGGGATGAATGCTATAAAGCCATACATGGCTGTAGGATTTGGGATCTATGAATTGCAAGTAGGACTCCTAATTTGACTAATTTATCTACCCCTACATTTCCCGACGAAAGTTGCTTGCAGATTTAGCTTTTTTGAAGAGACTTCATGAACAATGCACTTTGGGATAGTCCTGGCTCTGCTTTTAAAGCACGTTGAGTTTATACAATTTCTACTTTGACACTTTAATGAAACTTAATTATTCTTTAAATCGATTAATGATTGCAAATCTGTATATTTCTTTATTTTTTTTTTTTTTTTTTTTGGAAAGTCTCAGTTAAAATGATAAATTTTCAGAGACCTTTGACAGCAATTATAAGATTTGTTCCAACAGGTCTCAAACTGGTTTGTGATTGTTCGGAGCATGCGCAATGTTAAATATACATTCCAACAAGATTCAAAACAATTTCACACTAAAAACCTCTTCCAACTAAACCTCTAATCAAGTGGAAAGTAGTTGACCATCAATCTGAGCAAAGGCGTCTTTGCATTTATTTTTCCAGTTCGTTGCCTTTGACTTTACACACAATGATTTAAAAAAAAAAATTAACTACAGATCGATTCAACGCATTGAATTCAAATTAACCACCATCTTGCGCGCAAGCGTATAATAGTGATCAAAAGCAATTGGCAACTAATCCAGAATATGCGTGTTGAAACAAAACAAATGTAAAGTATTTTTTTCGCAGTTTACATGGTTTTTTATACAGCCAGAGTTTCAAAGCAATTTCAGTTGTTATTCTAATTTTTTGGGTGCCACAATTTTAATTTAATTTTAAATGCAGTCACTCTTGAAACATATGTTTATTAACTGATAAATGGTTGGTGGTGCATAGTTCATTTAAGTGAGCAAGCATGCCCAATAAACAGCTTACCAGATCTTCTTTCAATATGAGTTCATAGAGCGGTATATTTAATTTTTCAAATTATGGAAACAGTTGACCAGTTACTGCCAAAAAAGTGCGCAAAGCATTCGCAGTTAGCATACAGACAGACATTAAACTCTTCATATGTTCGATTCTTAATAGTATTTGACAATTATTAATCTTGAATTTTTTATTTAATAATATTCACAATTAGGGACGATTGATCATTTTTTTTCAATTATAATTATTGTTTTGATTTTACGCAAGAAAAGATTTGATGTCCACGTTGACATCAAATTCTGTCTGTGGGCAATAAAATTGCCATTCACTTTCTCGAACTGAAAGCCCAGAAACAGGATACTGGAATCAGCAAGAAACAAGTTGAAGAGATTCGCACATAAACGGTTAATGTCGAACTCCACTTTTCTAAACTTGATCCTTTTTAATTCAGTTTCATTCATTTTTGCCAAAAAACAACTAATCACCCTTTGTGGCTCTTTGTTTACAGGTTAGTAATGAACGTAAAGCTGTTCATAGTGATGGGGCTTACATGGCTGTTGGAGGTGATCTCAACGTTTGGCGGACCCCCGGAGATGTGGTATGCAACAGATGGAGCTAATGCCCTTCAAGGATTGTTAATCTTTTTAATATTTGTGATGAAGAAACGTGTATTGATTGAATTTCGCCAACGTGTATTACAGTTGATATGTCGAATAGAACCGAAAACACATCGACCAAGTACCAGTACGTTGTACACAATATCGATGGATAATCGACCGTCGACCATCGGTGCACCATATGTTCTGAAAAAGAGTAAATCAGACAGTAGACTGGCAGTGTTGTCCACATCGGGCAACGGTCCTAAACATAGGCTTCATCAACGTTGTATGTCATCAACATCAGCCAATCGTCTGCAGGTCAATCATCACACTCTGTGGTCAAAGCCGGGTTGATGAAATTCTGGACTGTTGATGATCCATGTAGCCGTCTAAAAGAATAAAGAGTAAAGACCTTTTAACGCTTCTCTGGGGAACCAATGGTCCTCGTTTCTACCTCTTATACCTCCTCAATCATATTGCTAAAAAAAAAAAGAAAAAAGCGCCTTGTAGAGAACTTATATAATATTTATATTACAAAGAATTTATGTATCTATTATGAAAAAGTATTTTTTCACAAAAAACCTTTTATGTATTTGCTTCATATACTATTTAGCACATATCCTTTATCAATATCAAATACAAAATGAACCTACATATTCACGTATGTACAAGTTTTGTCAAGATATATTGATTAAAGACAGCATATTCATATCGATATTTACTATCCATTCATTGAATTTAGTTACGTCAATAACATCATTAATATTATAAATTGTATTTTAAATGATTATTTTTGTATTTTTGTTTTTATATTTTTACTTTGTTTATTTTATGTCATAAAATAAATAATTACTTATGGTGTACAAATTATATTATTTTTTAATCAGGTTAAGCTATATCAAAATCATCAAAAGCTTATCAAAATCTATGGAATATTATAGAATAGATTTTATATAAAATTTTATCAAAAATTAATTTATTGTATTGAATAATTATGTATGTATGTATATTAATATACGAGATGTGATAATAGAATATCATTTCCTTAAAAGAAAATCGTAAAAGGAAGGGATTAGCTCAGTGGTAATGCGGAGGTGCACGGGTTCGATCCCAGCAGTGTTGTCCTTAGATTTTCTCTTCCTAAGAGTCTCTATAGCTCATGTGATTGGCAGTGTTTTGTATAACTAGAGAACACTGGTCAAAAAGCGACAGTGCACTGATTAAGCTCTGGGAAGCACAATAAATCTTTCAGGTCATCGGGCACTATCCCCTAAAAGAATCTAAGACAGTGATGGCGAACCTATGACACGCGTGTCAGTGCTGACACGCGAGCTCATTTTTGGTGACACGCATCTTCAAAGATAAAAAATTTCATAATTCAAAAAAATCTTTTTTTTCTGATAAAGTAGCTCATATAGTTAGCAACTCTCTCTGTTTACTACATATTTTGTGTTTAGTTTGTTTCATGGAAATTATAAATACCGATTAACTTTTTTTTTAATTTTATCCCTGAAAAAGACAATAAATTTGTCGAAACGCTGGAAAAGATTTAAAAAAAAGTGTACATTTTATTGACCGCTCCTCGAGATCTCCTTTAGTTGTTTTGCTAACAATTATTTCATCCACATATTTTTGTGAGACATTGTTCTCAGCATTAAATAATATTAAGACAAACAAACGGAATCGGTTAACAGATGAAGTCAGTGGCGCTTGCTTGGCCTTGAAATGTACCAAGTATAAACCCGAAATAGAAGATTTAGCAGACAAACTTCAGCACCAAAAAAGTCATCAGAGACATTTTCCGCGGTAGCCTGCTTCATTTTGTAGTCATCGACCGGTTTCGGGCGTTCGCCCATCTTCAGGATGCGTTTTTCAGACAGTGTGACAACACCGACATGCACAGAGCAAACTTAGTTTTCACACTCAAGTTTGCTCTGTACAAGTCTGTGTTGTCGCACTGTCTGAAAAACGCATCCTGAAGATGGGCGAACGCCCGAAACCGGTCGATGACCACAAAATGAAGCAGGCTACCACGGAAAATGTCTCTGATGCTTTCCAGCTCTGCGAAACCAACCACCACACCAAAAAAGTCACTAATTTTTCATATATATTTATTTTCTAATTGTATAAATTTATATTGTTTTTCTGTTTTTGTTCAATTATATTTTATATATATATTACTTGATTTTGTATGTTAAGTGTCAATGAAATATGTAAGACAAGTCTCTAAATGTAAACTATTGGTTTCATAATTTTGGCTTTTGTATTTTAAATGCCATTAAACAAATAATTAACTTGATGAGTGACACGCCACGAGAATTATGTTTCTATTTTTCAAAATTTTGACACACCAAGCTCAAAAGATTCGCCATCACTGATCTAAGATCTAAGATTAAAATCGCACAAATGCACAATTAAAAGCTTCTCAATAAGTAATCCTCTTAAGTATTTCGTTTGTAAACTGCTTACTAACTTTTGTCCATAGATAGATGACTAAAGAATGTCTTCTGATTAATTGAGGTTTTATTAGAAATATTAAGAAATCATAAATAAAGACAAATGAATGGAAATTTTTGCTTTTTTACCTTAACTAGAAGATTGCAAACCATGAACTTACCACATCTTGAGGGGCATTGATGATAATAACTGGGAAAATACTAGTCACTATCAGTGCTCGAATTTTCCCACCGTACATTAAGGCCTATAAGAAAGCTTTCTGCAATAGATTTGATGTTTTATACCTGAATTTTTGAAGTCCGGTTTTTTGTTTTGTTTTTTTGACATTAAGCTTTAGGCATACTGGCTACTTTTGCTACTGTTGCAGGAGGCCTATTCTCATGATAACTTGTAGTCGAATCTTAGGGTTCACATATAACAACGTCCTAAATACATTGTATTTTATATCAAGAATTTATATAGAGAATAAAATTTCCTCCTAATAAAAAGCAGCTTTATTTTTAAAACTATTTAAATATTCTGTGCCTTTTGTGCGACATTGATGGACACTCAATTATTGTATGTTTTTTGGTTCTCTCGAATAATGGAGATGTTCTCAGCTTAATTTTATATTTGTAGTTAAGCACCGCAAACTGCATTGTTAGATTTCAATCTAATTTCCATTATACGAATTACTCTAGTTGCTAAATATTCAAAATGTGGTGACTTATGAGATGTTTGACTTCCATAGAAGCGAGTTTTATGTAGATCATTTCCCCTAAATTGGCAGCCTTTTTTAGACAATCTATCTACGACTTAGTTGTGTCTTAGGCGAGAGTGCCTACTAATCCACAGAAACCTTCTCTTGAGCTTTCTTTCGGATATTAATATCAAGAAGTTCCAATGTGTCTAGGACAATATGATTAAGAGGGAAAGGTAAGATTAATAGTAAAGATATATATTAAAAATAACATCAGTATTATTTCAGGATTATCCTGAAAGTAATCATTCCAGAAATGTTATCATATCTCGTAATTAAAAAAAAAAGAAATCTCAATCTGTCACTTTATTTGTTTTTTTATTTATTTTATTTTATGAAATTCGTGATTACACTTTATGTCATTAGAAATAAAACAGTTATTTTTAAATAATTATAACAACCGCTTCCATACTGATCTCCTCAACACCTAAATATCATCCCCACTTCCATATCTCTCCCTATTCTCCTTTCATTTCGTCTTTCCAGGAAGCCTCACATTTAATAGAAAGGGATATATTTTGGTAACACTTTTTTGTAAATTTGTTTACCCTGAGGCTTCCTTATGAAACATAGGTAAAGTATCCATTAAGAGTAAGTATATCCATTTGAATATAAATTATAATCACTTGAGGGATCTTCTCAGCGTGTTCATGAGTCCTTTAGAGAACGCCAAAAATTTAAAATTTTCCTTCTTCATTCCAGAAATCGAATGAAGTGTTTATAATATAGTGTATAATTAGTGTTTATAATGTACTAGCTAAACCCGGCCACTTTTAGCTGTGGCTCAGCCTGATTTTAATTATTAGGAAAGTAAATAGAAATATTATAGTTAACATAGATTCAGCAAAAAAAAACACATCATACAATTTAATACCCTACTTTGCGTTGCTGTGCACTGAAAGGTAAGAAAGAAAAAAATGTTTTTAACTGAAAGTCTTTTTTTATTGTAAAGCTAGTGAATGGGCAACATTTTTTTTGTGTCCGTTTTCTGCATAAACATGAAGATGGAAGATCAGATGGTTTACCGACTCTGGGGCATGCGACATTAGGGAAAAGCCATGAGAAAAGCTTTTGTTTTCTAAATTCAAACCGCACACTTGCAAAGATTGTCCTTGGGCTTTATTGATAGTCATAGCGAACGCAAGGCGTATTAAAAATTAAAGTCATTTGAACTCTGTCGCAATGAGTGGTATTCATGGAAGTTGAACTCTCATATTCGTTGTTAAATGAATTTTTTTTTACTGTGCTCCAAAGAGTTGAATATTTCAAGCAGGCATGCAATTCATCAGCCGGTGTTGAGCGCGGTATCACTGGAAGCGTTTGTCTGAAGTCACCGGATAGTAACACCTATAGTGTACCAAATGATGCCTAATTATTTCGCAAGTCTTTCAAAGTATGGTCTAATGCTTCCAATGACTTCTTGTGAGCCACTCATTCCATACAATGATTTTGCACGCCCGAAGAATCGTTTCCGGGGGAAGTTCGGAATAGGGGTAATTATAAGTAGTTGAGAAAGAGGTTCAGAGAGCGCGCCACCATCGCAACACGTCTGCGTCTGCGTCTATTTCTGCCAAACTCGCGAAACGCTCGGAATTTCCCGTTTCCATGGGAACTTCGGAGTAAAAAGTATATATAAACACTCTTATATAGAAATGTAACGTTGTGTAGAAATTTCAAGTCAGTCCATCGACAACTTTTCGAGTTTTGCGGCCACAAACATGCGGATGCTGAATTTGTATATATATAGTTATGGGTGTGTGTAATAATTATACGTTTTGATAATCTACTAATTAGAAAACTTTGCTGACTGTCAGGAGTTTTTTCACTTACGTTGAGTAAAAGAGGTAAAGAACGTCCGTCAACTTTGAACATTACTAGACGCCACTGAATTACTTATAGATTGGCAAAGGTTAAAGGATCTGATTTGTTGCATTTTTGATCCAATTTCTTTTATATTTACATCTATCGAAGCTCACTTTTTACGACTCTAAATCGTGTTTTGAATTATGTGTCCCCTTTTAACCCCAAGTTTTATTAGTTGTACTTTGAAATGTTCATAAAAATTGAGGGATGACGTCAAGCTGTTTTTGCTAATCTAAAATCTAAATTACATTTTTAGATATATTTTTCACTTTTTCTATTCGTTCCGGTGGTTTTTTTTTATTTTTATTTTATTACTTTCTTTTACTACTAGTAGGAAGAGAACTTTTCCGGTCTTGTCAAACTTTCGAAAACATGTTTTTGAGAAAATCATTTTTATCACAAATTTTTACAATCCTTTCGGGAAACGGGGATACGTTTGGGCTTGGGGTCATGGGAAACGATATTATCAGTTAAAATTCTTCGAAAACACCGAAATTACAACGTATGGATTTTCGGTTTATTTTTTACGATTTTCTTGGAAATGGCTGCAACGATTTTCTTTAAACTTCGCATGCCTATTACACACACACTCAACACACACACACACACACACCCATGGAATCCGTTTTATTTGAAACATTTTTCTGGAAAAATTCAATTTTAGTGAGATTTATTCGGAAGAAATGGTGACGTTAAGTTTCCCTGTAAAGTGACCCTTCAGAATATATTGCACAGGGTCATTCACTTGTATAATGTTAATAAAAATTACATTTTTTAATAATATTCCCAGTTTGAAGAAAATCGATTAATTGGATTATATGTGAATTTTCTCAAGAGTATTATTTAGATTTCTCCTATTCTTTCGATAACGATCCAAGCGGGTTTATTTATTTAAATTTAGTAAACTAACTATTCATTTGAAGACTTCTGTTGGATGTTGTTGTCGCTCAGTAGTGCAACCTATTGGCGAAAATGTCAAACATTGATTTTGCACCCTACCGGCTAGAATGGAAACATGGAGCCAGGCATTCTAGTTCAAGCACTCGAAGAGTACAAAACTTTGAATGTATAAACAGTGTATTTAAACTTGCATACAATACATTACAATTTGAACTTCATTTCAAATCAGGCTTTTATTCATATTTAACATCACTTTATACTTCTATAAACAACTTCTTTTCAAACAAATTATTTTAGAGAGATATAAGGAAGCTGCGTGTCGCAGGCTACGCTCTAAAGTGCCAATAATTTCATTACAAATTTTGTCGATCGAATAATAATAATAAAAAAAAAATTAAGTGATTAGTAAAATTCGAAGTTACAAGATAATTTATTATTTAGAACCACAAGAATTGCAGTAAGACAAAGTCATGTGAGTGTTTAAAATCAGAGTGCCTCCCTCCTCATATATTATATAAAGTCTGCTATATGAAGTTGGGATTGATTAGCTGCCATATTTCTGCAATGGTGTCTTCAATCCCAAAGGAAATTTGATTGGCCTCGGTGTTATCTTTCTAGTACAATCAAAAACGAAAAACTTTATTAGCGTGAGATCAAGTTCTAAAAAACAATTTTAGGACATCAGGTGACTTTCGAAACCAACTTTTTTGTTTGTAGAATAGATTAGAAACGGAGGGGGGGTAACGATGCTCATTCCACTGCGACCTAAAGAGAGGTTTATTGTGGATCCCCTTAAATTATAGCACAACGCTTCTAATTTCAGCTTTGCCCTCTTAATCAGTCCTAGCATAGCTGAGAGCTTATTTTAACTGAACCACATATTTTTTTTAGCGAACTTTTAAAGTGGAATTTCTTTTTCATGAATAATTTAAAATCTATGGTCATTGTCGCCTGGAGCCTTCTAAGTGCACTGCCAGCATCCGACCAGTGTTCTTTCGTTCGAGATAACACTGTCCAACTTCGGAGGCTGTAGAGGCTGCTAGGAAGACTAAATCCTAAGGGCAGCGTACCCAGGACCTCCGCATTGGTAGTCCATGGCGCTACCACTGAGCTAATCCCTTTTTTTAATTGTAAAGCATTCTTTAAAATACGCTATTTATTATACACCATATTCTAATTTCTAATCATAATTTTATAATCATTCCTTTTTTTATTATTAAACACAAACACAAACTAACATAACCTTATAACCTCCCCGCAGACAATCAACAAGTGTAGTGCGTGACAGAAATATAAACTTGATGTCAACTCTCTTCACCACTTGATAACTTATCTCTGACGATAAATGGGAACCCGAAACCGGTCGCCCAGCATAAATATGCATACTACAACGGATAAAATCTCGGATGATAACCATTAACATTTGAAATTTAATGTTTCAGATTTAAAAAAATATTTCAAATAAAACTTCCTGGAAAAATGCTTTAAATAAAAGTGATTCGCATTTATATATTATCTATAGTTAATATATGAGGGAGGCATAAAGAAAATTTTGGTAGCCATTTTTCGAGAGAAAATCGAGAATAACTAAAATAAATCATAAAGTGTAAAATGACAAATCCGGTTGACTTGTTTAAACGTACATTTAAATTTGACTTATTGTCAACTGTGTGGTGATGTCTAAACGGAATATTAAGTTTGAGATATTTTATTCACAACCTCTTGAAGACCTCAAAACCAACAGATCCAATAAAAACTCAATTTCGAAAATTTAAAATGGTCGCTATAATTTCTCTTACCAGCATTAAGTGAAAGTAACACATGACTCAGTAATACTCAGTTCCCAAAAAAAAAAAAAAAAAAAAACCAGCAACAAATCCTACATTCCCTCCTATTTACATTGTATAATGTGAGTGGGAAATTTTCTTTTCGTAAACACGGTTTAGTTGGTAATATTGTTTGTTTTAGACCCAGCTTGTTTTTCAAAACATGTCCACCATATTGTTTTCAGTGACAAGACAGCTGTGTCAACTTTGGGGTCTTCACCCACCGGCTGACTGGAGACACTTTCTCTCTCACACTCCCCACACTTCCAGCCATTCAAAGTGTTGGTCTCACGATCGCTTGGCCGCCAATTTGATAAACTTAATTACTTTGTTGACATTATTCTATCCCATTTACCTTGTGTGTACCTAATCATTACTTAAGTAAACATATAATATTAATTATGTTTACAGGGTCTTCTAAAACTATTTTAACTTTTTTTTCAGAAAGGTTATTATTTTATTTTTAAGGTCAGTATTAAGTATTTAGTATTTTCAGGGTGAATTCGTTCTACTTCAGGTAATTCTAGGAATAACTAGGCGGCAGTGTCGGGATCTGATGTTCCTGTAAGTGAACTTATTCTGCCGTAATCTAGATCCAAGAATTTGGGGAAAACACATAAGAGAAATAAGCATAACAGGCATGTTTAAGTCTCTCGATGTGCTGAAGGAATCAACAGTATTCTTATTATCTTTATATTATTTTAGGGAAGTCTAATGATGGTTAATGACTGAAGAGCAAAGAGCCCTCCAAAATTTTGTCCAAAAAAAAATGTCTCAAATTTAATTTAAATAAGTGGGTAATTAACAGACGAAGTTTAAAGAAAATCATTGAATCATTTTCCCAGAAAAGACGCGATAAACTGGAAAAAAGAGACGCCAATTAATTTATTAGACGCAATTCCGGGTTGACGGATTTTGACAGTTTGTTTGACTTTCGTCTATCACAGACTCACACAGACACATATATAGTCGTAGCCAAGGAGGTAGATGGAGTACGCATCCGCCCTCTACAGACAGGAAATAAAATAATATATTTAACGAAAAGTAGAGATGTGGCTAGTATAACAGAAATCCAGAGTATTGATGTTAACATTTTTATTGAAGTTACTCAGATCTACCAAGTTACCAAAGTTAGATTTAAAGAATTTAATGAAAATATATTTCTCTAATTATTCTTGGAGTAACAGAAAAATACGTGAATAGTTTTCTAGCATTTCTGTGTCTGCTGGTTCTTATACCGTCAGTCAACATTTTTCATAAGTTGCTGATTTTACTGATTTTCGAAACCGTTAACGTCTTCAATTTATAAGATTTTAACAGATTTTGCTTGAGCTTTGAAGTCCAAAGCAAGTAAAATAAAATTTTGTTGTTTAGGCATAATAGTGGGTCCAATCAATAAGACGGCCTAATGTTGTACGCAGAGTGTATGTCGCCCGCGATTGTTGTTGGTTCGTATGTGGTCTGAAATATAAAATTACAATTTTTTAGTGAAGTTATAAATATTTTGCAAGCAAACGATGGCTGGCAGGAGTAACAACACTTGACACGATTTTTCTTAAACTTTAGGAAAGTTGATTTTTATTTATTTATTTATCTTTTTAATGAAATCCACTTCAGTTTCTCCAGATTCGAATATATTATGGAATTTCTAATCCTTTGTGAAAATATGTGAACCTTTAACTTCGACCAGTTTGACAGTGCACCTGAAATAGAACTTGGACATGCACACAACACACACATGTATATATACAAGGAGACCATTTTTAATTTCTCTCACTCCCTACCCAGAGGAAGTAAGTACTGTAATCGTGTCCAATTTTCGACATCGAGTTTTCCCCGGAAATAAAAGTTTTGAGGTTCCCTGAGACCAGCATTGCTCAAAAAAAAAAAAAAAAAATAAATAAATAAATAAAAAAATCACGTGGTATTCCTTTTAGGTATCATCAGGATATCCGAAAAATAAGTCGTCTGTCAAAATTCCTCATTCGGAAAAGTATCTACCATTTTACTGAATGTTTGTTTTCCACTTTTTTTTGCAATTTTTCTCAAAAATAGCTCCAATGATTTTCTTTAAACCATGGAAGATTAATAATTACACATACTAGAAATTACAATTTTTTATTTTGAACTTTTTCTCTGGGAAAATTCATTTAAAGCGGATTTTGGAAGTGGTGGGGGGGAGGGGAGACGTGGGATTCTGTTTTCTGCTAAAGTGTTATTTAATTTTATTATTTAATTCTATCATGTAAATAACGGGGCGGGTGTTGGTGTAATGGTTATGAGCATGGACTTGTAACTTGGAGATCACCAGTTCGAGTCCCGTGTATAACTGCTAAATTTTATATTCGTAAAAAAAATGTTAATAGTAAAGTATGTGTTTCCGCCTCCGTCCGTATGTTCCCACCTGAAAAAATAGGCATTACTTTACTTTACTTTACTATCTTTGTAAATAATATTAATTAGAATTAAATATATTGTTAAAATTCTGAGTTTAAAGATCATCAGTTGATCGTTAAAAAACACCTACAGATTTCATTAAATTTGAAAACTTTTGTTCCGAGAAAGGTTCAATTAATGAAATTGTGGGCGGAGACTATATTGTTTTCTCAAAAAAAGGCATTTTAAGAAGTTTAGATCTTCAATGATATAAAATTGAAGACAAACAGACATTTAGTAAAAATATTATGTAAGTTCGAAGAAAATTTATCACTTAAATCATGTAAGTCGTGTAAATTGTTTCACACCAGATTTTTATCAGGGAACCTGAAAATGTGAATTTCCGGATGAAAACTTAGTATTTCGAAAAATAATTTAACTTGATCGAAATTATTCACTTTTAACAAAATAGTTAGGGCAAATAAAAAACAGTCCTTTATTATTGTCGTAATAGGATGTTTCAACATGATTCACATTTTAAGGCAGATCTAGGTGCTATGTCTTTGTTATAACATTAACATTAACAAAGTTAATTAGTAAGTGACTGACGTTTCAAGTGAGGGTTATACGAGTTCCTCACATTTTTTTCGGCTAGTTTCTCAAAATACCAACCAACATCATCCATCATTGTAGGGAACGATTGTTTGGTTGTCAAGGACCATTTTTCATCATAAAAAAAAAGGCAAGTAAAAACAGCAATTGTGTTAGTTATATAAAGGACAAACAATTTATTTATCAAAACCAAAAAAAAAAAAAAAACAAAAAAATGGTGACCATCACCATATTGGATTTTTTGCTACTACCCAACTTATAAATCTCTTTTTTAAAATGTTATTATTTTATATTTACACTTTTTTTTTTTTATGGCAAACTAAAAATTATAATACACAAAAATAATAAACAAATAAATTATTTAGGCAATTTTTACATGTATACATTAATTATAATATACGTAATATTTAATTAAATAAATAAAAATGATAATATAAATATTGGTAACCAAACAAAATAAAATGCTCATCTATTTATATACAATTTGGTAACTTAATAATAGCTACATATTTCCACATTGAGTTGACATGATATATGGGACAGAACTGGCCCAACAAATGTCAAATTAGATTACTCACTCTATTGATTCTTGAGCATGAAATATCTAGAGATTCAAGTATTAATTTTAAATAATTTTCAAGGCATATCCTTCTGAGATGCAAGAGTATCGGGAAAGTTCTAATACTAAATTTTAATTTAAAAGGATGGATAAGAGAATTCCTGAACGCGGTCAACCGTATATAGTTTTAGACGTCAATCAAATAAAGATTTTCGTAGTTTCTATCCAAAGTAGATTAGCCCTACTTGGGTATATTTATGCAATAAAATGTGCGCCAGAATAAGTTTAAGTGTTCAAAGTTCATCCTTAACTAAATATTCACGATGGACTTCTACAACCATCGTGATTACATAAGCAAAAACAGTATATGTGCACATTCGAAAGTGAAACAATTGGAAAAATCTTTATAGTTAAAATATAACATTCTTACACTGAACTAATTTCTCTTAGTTTATTTGTTCATTCTTGTTTTATAGTTGTGACATCTGAGCAGCTAATTGTACTCTAATGGTAGTGAGTCTAAGTGCGATGATAGCACACAGTTGGGTAGGTAGGATGGAAAAGGCAACTCTACTTGCGAGGTAAAGTAATTTGAAGAGAAAGTCAGTCCATGTAGCTCTCTTACAAGTGTGTAAAATTTGTGTACTCTCTACCCAGAGCGTGTTGGCGTTAGCGGGTTCATATGTTTTCAGTTTTAAGTAAAATAACTTTTTCAAAGGTAAATAAAGTGAATTTCGCTAAGCTTTAGAAATATTACTGCTCTAAATTTCAAATTATATCTTATAACACTAGTTTTCAATTAATTAATGTTTTCATTATACAATTAACCATAAATAATATAATACAATTTTTTAACATAAACAACTTTTATATTTTCTGGGCCAATTTACACGTAACTGGGATTTAGGAAAACTGAATTACAACATTTTAAACTGAGAATTAACAGTTGATGAATAGGTTTATTTATTATTATTATTATCAGGTAAGTGATAGAATATCTGCTCTTTATTTGTAGCAAACGAAAATAATTTTAAATTCTTTTCAGTAAAATCTGATTATACAGAATATTTTAGGATATTTTCAAAATCAAATTTTATTGAAATACTTGAAATAAGCAATAAATACTATTTACAGAGCTCTAGATTAAACCCAATGGAAGCCTCTAGGCAGTAGAAGTTTCAAGGGCCCCTTACAAATTATCTCCAAATACGTTTTAATCCTGCAAACTAACAATTTAATTCAACCAGTTTTATTTCATAAAGCAAAAACAATGATTAAACAGTATAGATACTATCTGTTACAAACTCACGAGCTCTCTACACTGATATTGCTCATTTAGTAATAAAAATGTAAAAATAGAACGAAGTTAATACGGCTGACCAATACGTTCGCTGTTTTCTTTTTTAAAGAAATACATATTCAGAGATGTGAACCTAATTGCTAACATTATGACTCTTACAATTATATAATTATAAATTAATAGATTCCTTAAATAATAATAAAATTAGTAACATATCATAAAAGATATAATAACAAAATTGAAAGAGAAATAAACTTTTGGCCTTTAGTTTAATTTTGATATATATAAACTAACATTTGTTATAAATAAAACTTTATGTTCAACATTCAATTAAATATAATTAACATAAAAATGATAAATAAATATAAATTTTCGTTCTCATTATATATACTAATATCATTGGCACAAATTAAATTATATGATCATTAAAAAAGAATTACCATTCATTTTATTTCGGAATAACTGGGACCCCTGTCCCTAAACAACTAAAACAAAAAAAATAATTCACCTAATCTAATTAGTAACAATATTATACATTCATGGAAATAAATTGCTTTAACAAAATCATTGCTTTTTATTACCCCCACCATTATTTTTGGTTGTGTATTGTTTGGTGCTGGATTCTAGTTCAACTATTAAACATTAGAACGCGCTGAATACACCAAGGAAGTTCATTGTTTAGCAGCAGTGTAAAACTGTTTTAATAAGTTCTTTTAATCCAGAATTTTTTTCGCCGAGCCTCACCCTAAAAATTTTTGTTTACCAAAAAAAAAAATCGCACAATAAAATCTGGTATGGGAACAATCATAACACGAACTTTCTCTTATAGGATTCATTATTTTTCGATCACTAACATTTTTTTTTCTGATAAATTATTGCAATATATTTAATCCCAGATTAAGGAGGCTCATTTTTTTTTTTTTTAATCGATTAAAAACAAATCCAATGTCATTTTGATTCCATTATTTAATAACTGCAGGAGATCACGATGAGCGGGTCAATAAAAACACTTTTTTTAAAACTTATCTTACCTTTTGACAAATTTATTGCTTTCTTTAAGGATAAAAATAAAAAAAAATGTTAAACGGGGTTACACATTTTCACATTAGATTTTCTGATGATGTAGTTAATCACATAAGCAATTCTTTCTGTCATATCATGTTTTATTTAGTATATTTTTTTTTGTTTAACTTTTAATGAAAAGTATAAGTAACCCCATTTAACATTTTTTTTAAATTTTTATCCCTGAAGAAGGCAATAAATTTGTCGAAACGTAGGATAAGTTTTAAAAAAAGTGTTTTTATTGACCGCTTCTCGTGATCTCCTGCAGTTATTATATCGGTCAAGAATCTTTATTATCATTCCATTATTTGTTTAACTCTTAGTTTACAAGATAGTGGGCAAGTCCCATGCTTGCCTTGCATGGAATTTCACTTACTCCAGTAATATAAAATCCCTGCAATTAATTACAAAATAATGTTTTAAGATTTATAACATATTTTCCGCGCTACACAAAAATTGCCACACTACATAAACCTTACAAACATAGAACCAGTAAAAGAGTACATAATGATATTAACAACTTGGTTTTTCGAAAATTTACCCTCTAATAACAATAAATTATGAAAAAAGTATAGCCAATTACAATAATGACCAATCATTTAAACATAAAAAAATATAAAAAAAAGTAGGTATTGTTGATATTCTTTGTTTCAATATAACATACAGTCGAAAATACTACGAAAAATTAACAATGCTCCTTGTTCAGTTTCCAAGTCTACCTTACATACTGTGTGACCTATCCATTCCATTTTTTTGTGTCCGATCTAATAAAATCCCGTTATCAAAGATTCCATATCTACTTGTCCCATCATCATAATCCATTGGTTCAACGAACTTGTAAATCAAACTTTACCCGATAATAATACATCCCGACGTCTGAAGCGTCAGTGGTCCCGTGACCTTTTAGATTAATTTCAAAGCCATGAAGTAATAATAATACCATTGGGTATTTTCTTCACATAAAATTCACAGAGTGTCAGAAAATAAAACTATATAAAAACTAAATAAGTTCTACAGAAGTTGAGTTATTTTTTTTTTCCACAATTTTTCTCTAAATTTAAATAGCTATTGTAAAGTTGCTACACAATAAAATTTATTCAATCATTCATCATTAGTTTGCAGGGAGGATAATTTCTAAAGAAAGAAAATAAAAGAGTTTGCAGGAGTTAATTTTAACTTCATGGCAGTTGGAAGCCGCAAAGGAGAGCGGACAGAATGTGTAGCATGAGTAAACAACACCCAACTTATAAAGGATTATATTGTAATATTTTATCAAACAACTTAAAGCTTTTAAACGAATAAAACCTTATTTCAAACATATTAAAACTTTAACCAAATTAACCTTCTTTTTTTTTCCACAAAATTAAACTTTTTTCAATCAAATGGAACCATTCCCATTCATTAAACAATTTTTTTTTGCTTAATTCTTTAAATAAAACTTTGATTTGATTTGAAAAATGTTTAAATGAAAAGTTTAAAATGGTAAATTTGATTTAGAATAAGTTTTAATTTGATCGGATTTTTTTTTTTTTTTTAATTTGACTGAAAAAAAAAACCTATCGATATTGATGTTATCGATACGAAGTAAAGTGAAACTAATAGCTGTTCTATTAAATTTTCTAAGTTCTTCGTATGTAAACTGTAGGAGCCAAACTTTGGAGGAAAAGTTTTGAAGTTGTATTAGATTGAATAAGTTTATTGAGTTTCTGAAAATTTCTCCAGTTAAAATGTGTTTAAAATGCAATTTATAACTTTTTGCACATATTTACTGTAGATTTTTAGAAGTGACTTTTAAAACTTTTGCAAAATAATTGAATAATATAGTCAAAGAAGGTATGCATTTTTTTTTCTTCTTGAAATATTTCAAATTTTCTTTGCCATAGTATAAAGTTGTAAAAAGTGCGAAGTATTTTCTCCGTTTCTTTGTAGATTTTATTCTATTCCAGCCCGGTTTCTTCCAATAGAAAGTAGCCTGCTACACTTAAATTGTTTAGGGGATTATTGCATTGCGACCTGAAAGATCTATTGTGCCCAACCGGAACCTTCGCAGTACACTGCCAGCCTCCGAGCAGTGAGTGTTCTCTAGATACACTATCCAACATGCCCATGATCGGATAGTGAGCTGTAGAGGCTACTAGAGCAGCATGCTGGATTCAAACCCGGGGTCTCCGTATTGCTGGCCCAGCGCTCTCCCACTGTGCTAATCCCTTCGTTCTCCCTTGTTCTACACCAGTTAACTAGGAACGGAGACCCTAGTTTGTATACTCTGTTTCTCCTTGTCTGTAAAGGATAGAGTGTATGCAATAGATACCCCTTGCGGGCAACCTGCTACTCTTACTACCCAGGAGGGCAGGCCCATTGTACATCCCGTTCACTTACTCTTAAATAGCTCTTATATCGTTAATCAATGTCCTGTTAATTACCGAAAGATAATTCCGATTTGAAATTCGTTTTAAATTTATCGCATGTCTCAAGTGAAACGATCATCATAATTGGAAAACATAAAAATTATAACGTTATTACCCCCTTTTTCTATTTTATTGTTTAAGAATTGTATTTATTTTGTCAAAAAATAATAAGTATAAATTTAATATATTCAGAGATTAGAAGGAAATAAAAAAAAGAAAAAGATATATAAAATGAAATGGAAATCAAGTTGAGTGTCTGTGGTGAGTGCCGAAGATAGGCAGAGGGTAGAGTTGAAAAATATAGAACCCATGGATTATGGCTTGGATCCAATCTTTAAATTACTGATAACCTTTGGTGAAAACTCTCTAGAGACTAACGGATAAAGAATAACCGTTTCCCAATACCTATTGTTCAGTGGTCCGGTATTTTGCTTCAATAGATCATAGCTGCACAAAAAAAAAAAAAAAATAAAACAAAAAAGAAAAGAACCCCCTGTAGGCAAGTTTAGATTATCACAATGACTAATTGATGTAGATAATTAATTCAATAAGATTTCGAAATACTAACTAATTACTATTCGATTTTCATTCATTTGTATGGTTGTGGAAAGTTATAAAAAGAAGAATAAGAAAGCTTCATTAATTTTATTAAGGGCTTAACTTTCCTTAATTTTGAATTGAAAAATAGAATTTTGGCCACGAATATAAACTAACAATGAGCGCTCTTTGTTTAAAAAAAAAAAAAGAAGGCAAATTAAACAGAGTATAAAAATAGAAATTACATTACGAATGCACGAATGTAAAGTATTGGACCCTCTAGCTCAAAAATATACTCAAAAATATGAAACTTAACTGTAAGCAAAATCCAGTTATTCTATTTAATACTAGAGAAATATAGCCTATTTGTAAGGTTTATATAAAATGGATGCATTATTTTTCATAAGTTTTTCAAAAATAATTTGCTATAAACATAAGATTTTCTAATACGATTTTGCTGCAATGAAAAAATTACAATTATTAATATAATGATAAACCAAGATAATACGCATACATTTACACACACAAATAATTTTAGTGTTTTGTTTGTAAATATAACACAAGAGAATTGTTTATTTTGATAATTATAATCCCAACGGCTGAATTGTCACCTTATAACAATTTACGTTAGATCATGTATATATACAAAGCCGTGAGATGGTTCATAGCATGCTGTAATTGACCATGTAGGGGGGAAATGAGCTAGCTTCTTCAGGGATCTTGGCGGGTATCCCAGTCTAGAGGGTCGACCATAGTTTCTAGAACATCGGCAACTGAAAAAAAATTATAACAGGGCCGACTTTGATCGGAATACGAAAAGGATCGATTATTATTTAACCATATAAAACACTAACCGAAACTGCTCGCTGATCACAAAATGAAGTATCGAAATGAGAATCGAAGTACCAAAATCAACTCTAACGATTTTTCTTGCTGGTTCTTGAAAAACCACCAGCTGATTAAGATGAAAATTGTTTTTTCAACTCTGACATTGTAGCGGCTACTTTTACCCTATTTGCACTTGAAGGTAAATACGGATAATATACAATGGAGTAGAGAGTCGGTAAGATTTGCAGAGGTAAGTAATTGTGGGATACAGTAATTGGAGGGAAAGTATTAAGTCCATATACTTCTTCAGGAGTCCAAAGTTTCTGTGTACCTGGGCAGAGCGCTTGGCAATAGCGGTCTGGTCAAATATTTATAACTTTAAGAAAAATATCTTTTTCAAAAATAAACAAATTGAATTCTGTTAAGCTATGAAACATGTCTACTAATTGAAGTTCTATTTTAGGAACTGTTGTCTAGATATATATTCTGGTTATTAAAGTTTAGATATGTCTGGTATTTTATCCAGCATTGCGGACCCATCCACAATAAAACAATACTAGAATATGTGTTCAGAAAAAACGGTTACTTCTCTTTTTTAATTTTTACGCATAAAAGAAAAATTAAAAACTGTTTTTTTCAAACAAATTTCAGTAAATTATAATTTTACTATGATTAGTTTATATAAATTTTTAAAATCTTCGAGCAAAAAATGTTTGTTATTTTGAATTTAAAGCTCTATGGAATATCAATGGAAATAGATGATGACACCATAATCTTGAGCTTTCTAGTCAAGAACTTTAACCGCTGATAACAATATCCATTTTGGGTGCTTCTGCTTTTCAATGCTGCTATCATGCTTCGTCAGATATTGGTTTGCCCAGTTTTACGGTAGAAGACTAGTTGACTTTCATTGTTTAAAGTTACTATCATAAGATTTTGTGCTGATATAATCATCACATATACATATGTTAATGTTGATGTAGAATCGTCAAAAGAAAACTTTGAACAAAAATAAAAGTCAACAAACAACTCAGCAGAATTTTGGCTAAACCCAATTCCTGACGATGAATGACATCCGAAATCGGTAAGCTACACAGGAACGAAACTACAAACTACAACCTTATGAGTATTTGTGAAAGTTCATCAGCTTGAAGATCATATTTCTAATTACTTTGAATTTAGACATGTGGCTCAACCTCCCATTCAGGATCATGGCCAACCATGCGGCGATTTTTATTAAAAGTCATGTGACAAATCAGTCCCCACCGTCATTACTCGGAAAACGGGCAAAAAGAAAGCAATTTACCTTTAAAAAACAAAAAGTAAAAAAATAAACAGTGTAATTAATAAGACAAAAACGGTTGAAGTCTTAACAAAAAGGTATTCTGTAATACAGAGGATTACAACAACAGGAGCTGGGGACATTTACAATGGATTTGTATTATTGGTTTAAGAGGAAGCCTTTAAGGTACACTAGGTTTAAGAGGAAGCCTTTAAGGTACACTAGGTTTAAGAGGAAGCCTTTAAGGCACACTAGGTTTAAGAGGAAGCCTTTAAGGTACACTAGGTTTAAGAGGAAGCCTTTAAGGTACACTAGGAAATGTTACATATATTACAAAAAATAAAAGTACTCTATTTTTACCTTCATTAAACATTTAAAACTTAATAAACTATTGATCACATTGGCTGTTCGGTAACAACAATGGACGGACGTCGGGGTTGTGCGGAGGGCGGAACTGTCATTGATGCAGGCGATGGTGATGATTGCATTCTGATTGATGATGACTCCTCATCCTTATAGTCATCATTCTCGGTGAATATAGTGATATCTCTGAGCGATGGCCGTGCCGATCGGCGCCAACCTTCCATAACCACAGGTGCCGTGGTTTTATTTAGCAACCGTGAGCCGGTAACCGTAATCAGTATGGCGCCGACTGGTGCTGTCATCAGTATGGACATTACGCAGATCACCAACACTGTGCTCGCATAACCAGGCTCTGCACCTTCCCACTCACGTACTATGTCCAAAGCCACTGGACCTAATGCAGCCTATAAATGTACAATTACTTTGACATTAGTGATTATTTCATAACTGTTCCATGTAATATGATAACAGTATTTTAAGGCAAAATATAAAAGTTACAATCGTTTAATATTCGTTTATCATGGTCTTAACTTCTCAATCAGCTGTTAAATGAAGAGTAGTATCAGCTGACTATATAAAAAACAAAACAAAATTTTGTTTCAGTACCACGCCACTAGATCGCTCGCCTGGTACATTCTATTTTATCCGTAAACATATTTCGTGCTTGTTCTTTCAGTTTCTGGTATATTGTCTATTTTTGGTGTTTTTTGTTTTAACAATCTAATTTTTTTTTTTTAATTCAAAAGTGTGTGCTTAAGATTTAAAAATAACTTAATTTCCATGTAAATTAGTGTTAGTTTCTCTAGGGAATTGATATTATACTTAGGTTTTCAACAACTGGGATTTCTCTTATTTCTCTCTTCCCACATTACGGTGGGAGGAAATTAGGTAGCACAATGAAAGTACCCCAGTTTTTGAGCGATACATCATTAAATCATTACAAAATAATAATAATAATAATAAATAAAGTGGTACCAGCTCCACAGGGATTGTTGATTATTAAGTGCCATTACGACGTTCATCTAAGTGTCTGCCTCCAGCCGGCACCAGGGCTCCATACGTGAATAAATAATGTTAATTTAGTAATGTTGCTAAGATCTAGTAGACTGTTCAAGTTTATAAATCCTGAATGCTTGTACAATTAACCAATTTGGTAAATTATTTAAGCGAGTTTATCTTCCCTCTCGGCAGGTTGCTTATACGTGATATAAATTTATGGGTATTGGCAAATCAATGCTCAAACAACAGTCAAAGTTAATTTTTTTTTTTTTTTATTAATCTTATCAAGTGACTCGTTAAATAGGCAATGTCTGAAGAATTAGTTTGTTACCAATTTTATATTGTAGTGGACAGACAATGTAGTATCTAAGCAAATTGATATTATAAATTAAGTTTTCAATAATTGTGATAAAACTAATTGATTGCTTTTTCATCTCCCAAGCATCATTGAGCCTTTAAGAAGGCAAATTTTGTAGAAACATTTAACTCACTAATTGCTATCGCAATGTTTCTAGCATTTTACAACTAGGGTAAAGTATTGAGAGCTCCTTGTGGCATTGAACCCGGGGACTGCTTGCATCAAAAGTGAAAAAGTTAGAGACTCGACTAAGTAGAAGCTTCCAACATATAAATCTCGAGCGTTAATTGCGTGATTAATGGAACTTAGAAGCATAACTTAAAAAATAAAATCTAGAATTCAAACTCTCCTACATCTTAGGGGAATAGTTGCGTGCTATTCTAGTTAACTAATCCTAATCTGCAACTTTTTCAGTTTTCTTGGCATTCCCATGGCTTTTCTAGCCCAACAAACCGAAGGAACTTATCAATCATATTGTCAAATACACACTCATTTCTAACCATCTTTTGCACCACTTATTAGATATGATTGCAAAGAATGTTCAGACACAGCCTAAAATGGGGTTACAATATATTTTCTAGGTCACAATGATTCTGCCTTTGCAATCATTCTGCTAAATCTTTGAATCTAGAGAATAGATGCCCAATTAGGAGCGGTAAGCTATTTGATAAATGAGCGGTAATTTTCATTAGACTCTTATTAATAATTTAGGCTGTCAAGAAAAGAGATCTATATATAAAAGTTAATAATAATTTAATCGCCTTCATGTGATTGTGAAGAAGCCAAGTAGAAAATAAGAAAGTTGCAAAGTCACGTACATATAATTTATCATTTACTTAACTTTATTATCCCCTCCAAATAAATATTTATTACTTTCTTAATTCTAGTGACTTAGTTATATTTATATCGTAGTTCAGTGGTCCGGCAACCAGCTTTTTATTGTAGGTCAAATTTTTTACCCAACGATCAAATGGATCATGGCTTAAACTAGCTGTGAACCATTCACGCAACTTCCTCTTACTCCTACCAATATATACCGTACTGCAAAATCATTGCATCAATTTCAAAATTTAAAAAAAAATTCTGTTGACCGAAATTGCAATTTTTTGGGAATTTTCACTACAATGATTTCTTTTAAACTTGGAATGCTAACTGCACAAATATAAACCAATCAATTTCATTTGTAAGATTTTTACATAAAGATTGCTTTCGAAGGTTTTTTTTTCTGCGAAATTCGTGACGTTTCATTTAAAAGTGCAAAATTTAAGTTTGTGTAATGTTTTTTAGCGCTTTACTTTGGATTATAGTGTAAACATATATTGTAATTTTTATCTACAATCTGAGCCAGCCAATATTTAAAAATCTATACTTTGGGTAGGGCAGTTTTATGATAAAAATAAAAATTAATAAAAAAGATAAAAAATTAAAAATATGAAAAGAGTTTTTACAATAGGTTAAAATAAAAAAATAGTTTTCCCACTGGTAAATTTATTGAAATAAAACTAAGTAAATTAATTAACTTCTGGTACTTACTTGTACAGATGCTTTGGACATCCAAGATAGAGCACAAAAAATTTTCTCCTTCATATTGAGGGAAGCGCCTATTGCTACAATGCAAGTAACCACCATCCTTAACTGTAATTTATTACAATTTATTTAATGATTTATTTTTTTTTTTTAAGGAAACTTTCAATTTTTTAAATAACTTATAAAAAAAAGAAGAGGGATCTTTTGACTTATTCCGCCTCTCCATAGCTACTGCAGAGATAGCGAAGCGGTTTACTAACTTCTTGAACCTGTTAGGGCAAATAGATTAAAGAATACCATTTCAGGGAAGTTGGAATGTTTCTGCAAGTCCAGTAATATGAACAACAGTTACTCTGCCACATCCCTCACTATCACGTACAGTACACGTAGGTCACCAAAAGTACTTGATGTTTTTCTATTGGGCTTAGATAGCTATACTGCCTAGCAGTAGTTCTGAACACGCACGTTCGCACACATACAAAAACTCACAATAATTTATGTAACCTTTTCTTCCAACTGGGTGGTTTTTTTTATTTTACAGCTACAACTATATAACGAAGATATATATAAAAGCTAGGTTTGAAATAATTGCATTTGGTTGGTACCACTAGGATGCGCAAAATTTTAACGGACCGTTTTAACAATACGTTAAATTTGAGAAAAATTTTTGATTGGCCAAATTTTTTAATATTTATATACTCGTATGATGTTTTTTCAAACTGGATAGTTTTTTTTTTTTATAGCATTGATACTTTTTTTTTGATTCAGCAAAGATTTAAGGGACAGTGTTTGAAATAATTTCGTTAAGTTTGGTACTACTGGGGTGCATAATTATAACAGACAGTTTAACGTTAAATTCGAGGAACTTTGATTAGTCAACTCTTATACAATTTTTTTTTTTTTTTTTTTTGAGGAGGGGGCCATTGCACTGCGACCTTACGGAGTGCGCACAGTATCCAAGCAGATGTCCCAGCCGAACACCGTCTCTATAGCACCTCCATCAGGTTAAGATCCCTAAGGAATCGCAACAACCTCACGGCTCTAGGGAAGTTATATCTCCTTCACCTCCTTCACCTCGTAACTAGCCAGTTTCTTGAAGCTTCTCTATGGTGACAGCAACCCAGTCCGGTAGGAGTTGAAATGGAGTTTCCTCTATCTCTCCACAGAATCTGCAAACCTTGCCATTTTCCAAACCTTGCATCGTCAGGTGTCCTCTGGGTCGACAATGCCCCGTGAGGAAACCCATAAGAACGCGGAGTTTGTTCTTAATCAGTTCGATGCAGGCCTCTGATCTCCGTTGTTTGTAATTCCGAAGCACATCTTGACCTGCCGCAGTCCGGAAAGGGAGTTACAGAGTTGAGACCTCTTTGCCTCCTCCTCCTTCCTAAGTTCTTCCAAGAAAAACTGGTCACTTACCCCACAAAAAGATTCAGGCCCAAGAAGGGGAGGAGTCGCAGCACCTATCTTTGCCAGGGCGTAGGCCATCTCATTCCCTTCAATGCCAACATCTCTGGCACCCACCAAAGGTGGGCAACTTTTTTCTCCTTCCTAGGTTATTAAGTTTGCCTAGGCATAAATCTTACATTTAAATGGTCACTTTTTCTGTCTGTATAATTTTTATTTTACAGTTGCAAATCCATAGCGAATATATAAAAGCTGAGTTAGAAATCATTTATTTTAGTTGGATGTACTGAATTACAGCATTTTAACAGACAGTTTAACAGTCCGTTAAATTAGAGAAACATAATTTGCTTAATTTTTCTACTTATGTGGTATTTTTTTCCAGACTGGATTGTTTTTATTTTGCATCTGCAATTTGTAACCGACGAGGTGGCAATGCTGGCTAAAAGAAGTGGGGCGATCTAGTGAAGGGGTGAGGCCGTGCCCTAGCGTCAGCAGAGGCTTTTCTCTCTGAGAGGGTATAGCTTGTATGCACACGCTAATTACTTATTTGTCTTACCTTACCTCTGTCTTTTCTAATGTACTTTACCTCATTTTCTCAAAAATATGGCTCGAACTTTTTTTCTTTAAACTTCGCATGCTATCTACACAAATAAATATCTTCTATTTTATTTGAAACATCTTTGCGGAAGAACTGATTTTCGGGGGTCTCTGGGGGAGAACAGTAGCTTAAGCTTAACGTCAGTTAAATTAAGGATAGTGTTGATCATTCCAGACTGTTTATTTTTGAATATACAGGGTGTAACAGCAACCTCTGGCAATACTTCGGGATATGCTTTTTCACTTTATTTGGAACAAAAAATTTCTAATAAACCATGGTCCGATTCGTTCGCCTTCAAAAGTTATTCTTCATTTTGTAAAATTTTCAATTTTCCTACTTTTTGTCATAAAATTAATTATATCTCAAAAAGTTTTTCACATAAATCAAATTCAATTACACCTTTGGAAAGAGCATTAAATTTCCTATAAGAAACAGAAATTTTATTTTAATTGATTTAATTATAAGGTTTTTCAGTGACTTTAAACTAAACCCTACAGCGCTTCGACTGTTAAAAACAACTTTTCAATAGTATTTTCTTATAAATTTCTTTAAGGCTAGCGTATGGTCCGGTTACAGAAAAAATATCTACATTTCAACAGCTTTCCAACGATAATAAATCTCATGGGGTTTCTTTCTTGTTTTGTTAAAGAAAATGCGAAATAAATTAAAAAACAACAAAATGAAAATTGAGAATTTTTACAAAAATATCCTAAGATAATCCTGAGATATAATCAATTTTGAGAGAAAAAGTAGGAAAATTGAAAATTTTACAAAATGAAGAATAACTTTTGAAGGCGAACGAATCGGACCATGGTTTATTAGAAATTTATTGTTCCAAATAAAGTGAGAAACCATATCCCGAAGTATTGCCAGAGGTTGCTGTTACACCCGGTATATTCAACATACATAGTTTTTATTTAGCTACTGAAACTATATGGCAAGCTATAAATGCTAGATTGGGAATAAAACAGACATTTTAACATCCCTTAAATGATATTTGTTTACACTTTTACAAAAAATTTCATTAATTTATGAACATATACACGCATGAGTGCCGCAATACGTTTTTAGATTGCAATAGATTTAGTTTTGATGCATATTTAGCGAGGTTGTAGAATGTTCCAACATTACTGACTTTCTTGCAATCAAATGATCATCAAAAAACATTTGGGGTTGTTCATGCTGCTTGGCTGGGATATGTGTAGGAAATCAACGTCCCTGAAAATGTAACCTAATCTGAATATCCCAACTCATCTAAAAGTTCTCTATCACTTTTAGTATCAAAGATATTTGCTTGCTTCATTTTGTATTCGATGGGTGTCGAGCTTTCGTCCAGTTTCAGGATCTAACAGACTTGCACATGGTGTGCAAACTGACTTAGCTGTGTGCAAGACTGTGATTTTTACTTGTTTATCAAGACACATCAGCGAACGCTTGATATCGGTCGTTGATCACAGAATTAAGTCAGCCGATGATAACAATAATTCTTGATGTTTTCCAGTACTGCTACCCAAACACGTGACCTTTTTAACCTTCAATTTAATTTGGAAAACATATGGCTTTTATTAAATTAGTTGGCATTCTCACGTTAATCATGCAGACATTCATAATTTAATCTTCTTTTTCTAGAATCTTCTCTCTTGGTTTATGCTGGCATCGTTCCTAAATTCTGCCACCAACCATTCTAATTCTTATACCTAATGTTCAGATTTAGTACTTGCTTTGCAAGCTTGGAAGTTGGCCACATATTTCGTCATTGTTTTTTTTCTTCTCTAAAACTAATTAGTAAAAAATGATCTAGATATAGCTATTATCATGAACAATGTATACTCACCAAAATGCCAGCAATAAGAATGCCAAAACCAATGAGAACAGTGTGTCCTTCCATTTCACGAATCTTTATCTGGGTACCAGTCAATCCAAACAATATAGGTTCGAATATCATCCAAAATATTTCAAAAGCTGTCGCTACAGGATTCTACAATAACAATATCAACAAAAAACAATCAAGTTATTCAATAAAAAGTTAAAATGGTCAGATTACTATGATAATTGGTTAAAATTATTTGTTTTTTGAAATATGAGGCGCCTGGATAAATAGAATAGACGTTATTTACTTACATCTTCCACATCCCATCCTTGTTTGGACCAAGCATAACATGAGAGGAATGCCGCTGCAATACATCCTAATGGTCCGGCTCCGCCAAGTCCCACCAGTTCACTGCCTAACACGGATATTAGACCACCTCCCAGTAACATTAGTATTCGTAATGGTACTACGAATGGCTATAAAATAAAAAGAAACAAGGAATAAATTTACAGATGAGGGGAAAAGATTTTTTAATAATTTCTTTTTCAATAAAATGCTGTAATTGCCATATTAATAGCGGTTTAAGAACTCATTAGCATTAAGCGCTGTTGCTAGCTTTGAACGGCTGTTATCAGAACATAAAGTCTGCAGCCTATTTGCTGATTGTATTGAAATTCCTCAACAGAGGACATTATAATTTATAATTCTATATATTATTATATATACATATTATTATATTATATTATGTAATTATTATTATATTATATTATTGCCCTCACGCGGTGGTCTAGTGGCTACCGCACTCGCCTGTTTCGATTCCTGCGAGGGCAAAGTCGGTGTTGACCGAGCATCGTGATGAAAAGTGGAAAGCTACAGTTAGTAGCGCCCTAAGTAGCGAAGGCCGTGGGAACTGCGGCGTGTTTACCATGCGTCCCCCAATACAAATCGCTGTCTGGCAAGCCTTGGCCCTTCATGGGCTGTTGCGTCATAGGTTTTTTTTTTTTTATATTTTATTATTATTATTATTATAATATAATTATTAAATTACATTATAAATATCACGTTCAATACATTCTGTCTAAAAAACACTGATCTCAAGAGGAAAAAAAATCTAGATAACGGAGAATTTTGCATTGTCTCCATTTCTTGTGCATAATCAACCATCCAATACATCAAATAAATACTACAATAAGCTACTAGATAACGTCACCAGTCACTACTACTTACATCTTCCTTCTCAGGCACGTACTTGGCTAGCAAACCCCATACAACTCCAAATGTAAGTCCAATCAGAATAGACATAGGACCTAGTAGTATTTCATAGGCCAATGAATCTAAAATAAAAAAACGAACATTAACCAGAAAATTAATAGGAATCCACTTTTTCAACTTTATTTTTTTGTTGCGAGAACCTTATGTTCTTAATAGGAATCGGCAAACTTTTATTTATAAAAACAAGTTATAAAATCTGAAAATAATCAAGAAATAATATTAATTCTACACAATTAAAAATTATTTAACAATTAGATAAATAGAAAGGTGTAGGAAGTATTTTTTGGGGGGGAGAGACAACAGATTGAGTTAGTGAGAATAAAGAAGTGCCCTATAAAATTATCCGATGTTATTTAAACTTGATGCATTTTAAATAAGGTTTACTGCATAGAGTGGGAAGCTTTCTGAGGCTGAAAGAACGATAATATATCTCACGACAAATATCGTGTTGACACAACGGAAACCAATAATTTGCCGGATAATATAAATCCACTATTAGGTCGGAATTTAGAGTGGAGATCAAGAAACTGCTGCAGAGTGCGGCTATACTAAATTATATGCGAAAAACTCACAGATAAGACATAACGCGGACGGTCTTTGGTTTATCAGGTTTAAAGAGAAGTTCCTTCCACCAATACATACAAGCTTATCTTATTTTTTTGGGTAAAACAAGCGAAAAAAGCACGCTGTTTGAAGGAAGTTTGAAATTCGGATTTATTTTGATTGTGATATTGATAGTCTTAGATATAAATGTAATTATGTTAAAAAAAAAAAAAATTAAATGTATGCTTTGATCAGAAATTTGAAAAATTGACTAACTTGAGGAAAACATAACGCCGTGTATAATGCCAAAAGCTGCCACGGATGAAGCGTCATCAATTCCGGACACTGCGATAATTAATGTTGGAATTCCTTTAGCCACTCCATAACCTTTATTTCGTAACCTTAACAGACAGGGTACAACGACGGCTGGAGATACGGCTGCAACTATTGATCTGCAATGCAAAAATTTTTTTCTATTAACATTTTTCCTTAGACAAAACATCCAAGTACATCAAAGAGAATGAAGCTTAAGGTATATAAAGTAATGCCTATTTAATCAGACGGGCTTAACGTCCAACTACCAAATTAGGTGTCGTGGTCGGGGACGGAAGCACATACTTTACCATTAAATTTTAAACAAATATAAAATTAAGCAGCTATATGCTGGACTCGAACTGGTGTCCTCCCACTTACAAGTCCATGCTCATAACCACTACACCAACACCCGCCCCAAGAGAATGAAGCTTATTAAAATGATTTTTGGCTATATAATTTCGAGAATTTGAAGAAAGGATCAAAATAGCTGCCCTTGTGAACATTATTATTCGACCTTACCAAAATTTTGGGACGAAATTAGGCTCTCAATTAAAGAACGCCCAAGTGGAATTTTGGAGAAGCCAAAATATATTGTTAGACATTACTGGAATTAGGAATGTTACATTGGAGAGCAACACACAAAGATGGCGAGTATTATTATAATTTTTTTTTTTATTAATTTAAGGCGAGTCGACATCTGTGAACACTGGTGCACGCAACCTTCTCAGGTTGCAGACGGGGAGCTGTAAGAGGCTCCTAGGCGGAGAAAATTTACAGACAGCACTGCTGGACTCGAACCCGGGACATCCGCGTTGCTAGTCCAGCGCTTTACCATTGAACTAGTCCCTTCCCTGGCAATTATTATTGAAGGCTTTCGGTCTCGTCCTTTGCTATTAGGCTCCGCTCTCCAATCTACTCTACTCTATTTAAGATTATGGTCGATACTTTGGAGCGTTGCCATAACGCATGTATTGAATCTTTGTTAAACAACTGACAGGCATAAAATAAAAAAAAATAATAAAGTTAGTAATAATAATTATGTAAATATATAGAAAAATAAATAAAATTCATGTAATATGAAGCGTTATAATAGTACCATATCTATAAATAATGACATATACTAAGTAATCGATAGTAAACAAAGTGTAACCTCTTTAAAAATGTTGTTAGAATGTTTATGAGCGTGTGTAAGATATTTACAATGTAAATAGGTCAAGGGATTGTATATAGTTAAATGAGATCCCTTTTTCAGATACACATTCAAGTTAAAGTATGTGTGACTGCGTGCAATCGAGAGGGACCCCCCCTACAAGTTACAATGTCTCTTTGTTGCTACTTTAAGTTCAAACAGTGTTCTTGTCAAACTATCTGAAAGTCACGAACTCACGATTTCATCCCCCCTCCGCCCTCCCCAGTATCTGAAGTATTTTGAATTCTCCATTCATTGTAAAATATTATCCTAGTTACATAGATAATTCAAATTTATTCTAGTTAAAAATCTGTTGTTATTGTTTACAAATATGTGTCATTATATTTATTTATTAAAAATTTTTAAATAAAAAAAAAACACTGATTTAATAATGGTGAAGGTAGTTGATCAGCTGATGCGTGGGAACAATGGAAACTTCTCTGCTGTTTCCTTTTTACTTTTAAGAAATAATTAAAATATAAGATCGAAAAAAAAACAAAATCACAAAACCAGCTTACCCCAACAATAGACCCCACATCCATGGTAAGGCCAAGAAGTAATGTGACATTGCGGTTACTATCAAACACTCGACAATCCATGGAATAAGCCCCAGCTTCAGCACTGGTACACATAGCCTTTTCATCGCCTCTGAATCTAAATCAAGTCCAGCTCTCGTTAATATTACTACCAAGGCTACTCTCCTGCAAAATAGAATAGTTTTAAGAAAACTATTATTATAATGTAAATTGAATGATATAGATTTCTGCGGTTTGCAGCAATGAGATCATCTATTTTCTACGTTTTTTACTTTCTCTTGCTCCTAGTAAGAGGAAGTATTGTAATCGTGCGTTATTGGTCAAGATTCGGTCCGCCTGGCGTGATACCTGATAATTACTTCCGGTGATACACGGACGATTCCAGAATGGAGGTAGATCTGGAGCTGCGGTCTATTTTGAGATCGGAGATCATTTGGCAGTATCTCTTGGTGAATGGACCACGGTCTTCCAGACTGAGGTTTATGCTATTCTTTGTTGTGTCTTGGATGAGAGGGTACGTAACACTAACTTATAATGTGTTTGTATCTGCTCGGACAGCCAGGCTGCGCTGAAGGCGCATGTTCAAGTGTCTTCACTTCCAGGTTGGTGTTAGAATGTATAAATCATGCCACTTTTTTAAGTGTTTTGTTTACCATAAATACAAAAAAATTGGTTTTACCAAATTGTTTGTCTGTGCATTTGTGTGTTTGTTTACGTTTTGCATGTGATCTGTGCGTGTTTGAGCAAAATATCTCAAAAATGAAACATCCAAGTAAGCTGAATCTTGACCTATTTACATTGTCAATATCTCGCTCATGCTAATAATCATTCTGTCATTCCGTTTAGGTATTACCACCCCATCTTGGACATCAAGGTTTCATTCCAAATCCGATTATACAGAAAAAGTTTTTTCCAGTATCTAACGATTTTTGCGAAAACGTTTCCAACAATTTTCTTTAAACTTCGCATAATATCTCCGCACGTAAACATCTTTTATTTTTAATTAAAACATTTTTCAAGGAAAATTTATTTTTGGGTGGATTCTGGGGGAAGCGTTAAGCACTGCATGTCCAGCGGTTTGCAGCTATGAGACATCTATTTTCTACGTTTTTTACTTTCTCTTGCTCCTAGTAAGAGGATGTATTGTAATCGTGGGTTACTGGTCAAGATTCGGTCCGTCTGGCATGATACCTGATAATTACTTCCGGTGTTACACGGACGGTTCCAGAATGGATGGTAGGTCTGGAGCTACGGTCTATTTTGAGACCGAAGATCATTTGACAGTATCTCTTGGTGAATGGACCACGGTCTCCCAGACTGAGGTTTATGTTATTCTTTGTTGTGTCTTGGATGATAGGGTACGTAACACTAACTTAAAATGTGTTTGTATCTGCTCGGACAGCCAAGCTGCGTTGAAGGCGCTGAGTTCATGTGTCTTCACTTACAGGTTAGTGTTAGAATGTTCTAAAAGACTGGAAGAGCTTCCTTCTCTGAAGGATGTGCTTCTAGTCTGGGTGCCAGGTCACATGGGAATTTTTGGGAATCACGAGGTGGATAGGTTTGCCAAATTAGGCGCCTCTCTTCCTTTCATTGGTCCCGAGCCTGCTGGTGGTGTGTCTTCTGGCACATGTTTGTCAGGCTTCCAGACGTGGATGACCGCACAGCACTAGGATGAGTGCAGTTGGTTGTCGGCAGTCTAAGATGCTCATTGGGGGTCCGGACAAGGCCATTAGTGAGACGTTGCTGTGTTTTCACGGAGCTCTCTCAGGCATCTGGTTGGATCTCTTACTGGACATTGTGGTTTAAGGAGACATCTCTACATAATGGGGCTCATGCCGGATCCATTTTGTAGAGTCCGTGAGACAGAGGAGGAAACACCCATCCATCTTATGACTGATTGCTTGGGTTGTGAGGAAATTAGGTTCAGAACCTTTGGTCGGAATAGGATGTCTGTGGAAGAGCTTAGGCTATTTCCGCTTATGGTTATTGTCCGATTTATTCGGACTGCGGTGAATCTTACATTGATTAGATCCGGGTCTGGATTTTTGTTATAGACCCGGCTTGTTGTTGTTTTTCTTGGGGTAGCTATATGGGTCCAGTGAGGCTTTGGATAGCGGAGGGTTTCCCTCCCCATAGACAAATAATAATAATAATAATAATAATCGTGCCAAATTTTCGATATCGAGTTTTCACCAGAAATATCCGTTCTGAGATCCCCTGAGTCCAAATAAGTGGTTTTTAGAAAATGGTCTGTGTGTGTCTGTGTGCGTATGTGAATAGCATAGCTCAAAAACGAATAATCGTAGAAAGTTCAAACTAGATATTCCGTTTAGGTATCACCATTTGATCCGACAGACAAAGGTTATCTGTCAAAACCGCCTTTACCTAAAGGGTCTTTTTTACTTTTTTTGTTGCAATTTTCTCAAAAATGGCTCCAACAATTTTCTTTAAACTTGGTATAACTACTTCACAACCAAAAATCTACAAATTTTATTTGAATCATTTCTGTGGAAAAATTCATTTAAGGGCATTTTTGGCGGAGTGGTGGGATTAGGTTTTCTTCTAAACTGCTATTTCAGTTTACTATACAATTCTAAATTCTAAATAATATTTATTAGAATGAAATGCTTTGTTGAAATTCCGAGTTTGTAAAAAAAAATCGGATGACCGGAAGTGAGTTTTTACTGAAATGTACTATTTTTTAGTTTTCTGGTATTTTCTCGAAATCAGTTCCAACGATTTTCTTTAAACTAGGAATGTGAACTTCACATATAAAGAGCTACAACTTTTATTTGAAACATTTCTCCTGGTAAAGTCATTTGGGGTCCGGCTTTTGGGAGAGGGATGGGGTTATGTTTTTCTTTTTTAGTGCTATCACAGCTGATTATACAATTCTACCATCTAAATAAAAAATTAATTAGAAATGAATTTATGGCCAAAATTCCGAGTTTCAAGAAAATTAGTAAACCGCAAGTGCTCTTTTACTGAACAGTTTTTTCAGTTTTCGACGATCTCCGACGAATTTCATTACATTTGGTGTACTAACTATAAAATTTGTCAGTTACAATTTGGAAACTGGAGTAAGAGAAAGTTGTGTGAGTTTATCACACCAGATTTTTTTTTATAATTTATTTTTGAGCTTGATGGTAATCGATCTCTAACCGGGAAAGTTTCTGGTGGGAAAATTGCAAAGAAACTAAACAACTGGAGAACTAGTAGTAAAGTAATACTTTGTATGGATTATGGATTGAATATGATGCTTTTATGATGGGTCAATTATTGTGAAATTGTACCACCGCGTGTTTGTCTAGTGGCTTACGCACTCGCATTCAGTGTTCGATTACCGGATGGGAGGGAGTTATTTAACAGCGCTAAGAGAAAAAGTGAGAAGCAACATAAGTTGCAAACTTTGGTAGCGAAGGCGAGATCTAAACGGCGATAGAAATAACGTCGTGCCTACCACAGTATCGGGAGCACCCAATAAAAATCGCTGTCTAGCAATATTGGCCCTTGACAACTCCACAAGCCTTCTTTTACTGCAGGAAGAGAAATTAAAAAATGATTCTAATTAAAACTTACAAAAATTGTCCAAATTTTTGTTAATTTTTTTTCGTTATATTTTTTGGGTTAGAAATGTTAGAACAGTTAGAACGGTTAGCTTTAGAACATTCAGCTTCAAAGTGTAAAACTCAGATTTTGTTTATTGTGTGTGTGTGAGTGTGGTGTTTTTTTGCTTTTTATTATTATTATATTAACATCGTAAATGTTGGGTCAGACATTCCCTGTTCTTTACAGGGGAAAACTGGAACTCCAGGCAAGATAAATATATAAACCAAAGTTCCACTCATCCCTTTAGCGGCTTTCATGATTCTCACAAGGACAATAGCCTAGTGCAAAGAGAAAGGGGATAAACGTTTACGAAAGCAAAATTCTCCACAAGAAGGACTAGGGAAGATAACAGGTTCCTTTTTAAACATGTGCACTTCTTGCACACCAAGATCGCCTGGAATTTCCTAAATGAAAATCATAATTGATTAGATAGCATCATAAATTCTTGAACAATAGGAAAACCTTCAGTGGCGGGACATGAGTGTGGCGAAAGTGGGGAATATAGCGGTCTGTTTTTGACCCATTTTATGCCTTTTCAGCTAGGGAGAGTCAGTCCAAATACGGTTTAAGCATATATATCCGGCATATACGTACACAAACACAAAGACTTATTGTGTGCTTTTGTGTGTGGCACGATCATGGTTGAAGAAAGTGGTATAGTGGTGGTTTGAAGGGTGAAATGAAGGGCACTAAGTAAGAGCGAATAGCTATCTCTCTCTCTCTCTCTATTTCAAGTACGGAGACTTGGTGGATGGGTAAAACCATAAGGCCTATTGTTCACAGTTTTAGGGGATAGTGGAACCTGCAGGAGTTCAGTGTGGGAAGATAATATTGAAGGAATGGGAAATAGCTTGGGGACTATGCTAACAGCGCTTCCTCCTCGTTCTACGGAGAAACAGAGATGGGACGACCTTTCTCCACTCACTCTTCTGCTTTAGCCAAGCAAAACTGTATTGCCAGGTATTATCAAGCAAGCTTCTCTTTAAACGGTCGGTCTTCCTCTATAGCTCCTGCGCTTTAACTAGCTACCATCCGGTTTTGTCTCCTTCAGGTACATTCTCTGGAGAGCCATATGCTCTACTAATAAATGACAGTTTCAGTAATCTCGATAAGCGAAGGAGCATATACTCCTTAATTTATAAACCGAACATTTTATCTAAGATAAACTCCAAAACTTAAATATATATAATAAAACACTTAAATCATTTATTTTTTCACTCACTTACCGATCATTTATTCATCAGAAAAACTAGCGTAAAACACTCAAATGACTTTTTCTTAAATCAATTATGATAAATTTCCTTTAAATCTCGATATTTTATTTAAAATTTTCTTGTCGTAATATATAGTGGCAAGGAGAGTTATTGGTTACCACATATGATGGGTTATATTTAAATGTGATTACATTGTAATCCAGAAGACAACACCTTAATCAAATACCAATAACATTTAAAATCTACGACATAAAAACTTTCAATAATCCAGAACCCCTAATATCCATTTTATCTGGTAAAAGTTTCAAATAAAAGTGATATGTTTATATCTATGCAGATAGCATTGCAAATTGAAAAGTAAATTATTCTAGCAATTTTCGAGGAAATTCAGAAACTTATCTTATAATGACGTCATCAGGGCTAGGCTAGTGGCATGTTGAACATATGTTCCTCAATTAATTATCTATCTGATATCTCCTTGTAGGCTGTTTTGTCAGAGTTTATATTAGATGCTTGTATCTTGATTAAGAGTACAAAGGGGCTAGCCGATCATTCTACCACGGCCCTAAGGACCTACTTCCAAGTGGAGTTGTACTTTTCTGTTCAATCAGAGAGGAGTCTGGAGAGAGATTCTTGTATGCAGCTTTATGACAAGGCGAATGTTCAGAAAGTCTAGATCAAAGATAGTCAAGCTAGTGTTTCATACAACATGTGGTGCTATTTCCTCTTCTTCCTAATATACGTACTTACAAAAGCATCTCCAGCTGTAGCCATGTTTCTCACTTTTACACTGGCAAGTATGTAAGCCTACAATATTCTCAAAACCAGGCGTCTTTTTTGGAACAGTTCTAGCCATCAAGGCATCAGACACTAGACCTAGAGAAATCTGGCCAACTTTATGAGCAAACTTACAAACTTGCTTAGCAAACTTTATTTCTTTCAATCATTATTCCAGAGACTTATGCCTCCTTTGCTGTGATGTCCAAAAAAACATTAGGTACAGAGACCAGTGAGCACACTTGATAAGGCTTCACAATTAAGGCAATCTACTACCATCTCTTGCCTTTCAGTCCTGAGGCACCAAAAACGAAAAAAATCTTGATTTTCCTCAATCCCATTAGGATGCTCGAATATACAGCTTAAATTGATGTGATAGCAGAAAAAGCGGCTTGAATATTTGCAAAAAGGATGACTTTATAATCATGACAGCTATGAGGAACCAAGGGAAAAATCAAGGATTTGGTTTCAGTTAAGGTTACCTAGCAATAAAAATAAATAGCTGATTTAATATTTAGAGCGATTATTTAAATAAGTATTGGGTATGCGGGTGTATCTTTATGTAAAGGCTGAAAACTTACAACTAGAGTGATTGAAGATGGCATGAATATAGGTAGATATTTTAGTGAATAGAAGTATAGCAGAATGGAAATGGTTATTTAGTTGACTTCATGGTCTATTGAAAGGGAGGAAGTCTATAACTGCACTAGATCGGTCTGTCACTGCCACACCAAACCTCTCTCTCGCCCAATGTTGAGCGGATGCGGGTAGAAGCATTTTGTGCCTCTAGTTTAGTGTAGGCACCTGGAAATAATGCGTAGTAGGTCCCAATCCTGGAAATACATACATACACATGCGCTAAGGTACATTACAAAACACACATATTCCATAAACTTCTATCCTATTAACAGCATTATACGATGGCCGACCGGGGAAGATGAGAAGCAGGGTTAGTGTTTTTCTGTGAACGTTTTCCTATGGCTTACATTTTTCACGTTAAAATATTTTTTCATGGGTAGATATTAGCTTTTCTTGTTGTCTTTCATATTTTTTCCTTTATTCCTTCCCGGGTGGGAGATGGAGGAAGAAGCCACGGTTTCAATGGAAATCTGGATGCCTGGAATTTCTTTATGATTTACTTACAAGAACGAGCCGACAATATGCTTATCTTTTTCCATATTCTCCATTCTCCTCTTAACCACCAAACAAATATTCAAATATCTTATATATTTTGATATGCCTCTACTTTCTTACTTTAACTCTTTAAATTATATAAAGTAAAGTAAAAAATATTATTTCTTATTCCTTTTATAAAATTTATGAAATAATACGACTAAGCATAAAAACACGAACATATTTACATAAATAAGTACGACTTAGCTCATTAAGTTCAAATTTAATATTCTTTAATTGAGTTATATAGCGCAAAGTTTTGATTAAAATAAATCATCCAGAAGTGCTACTCAACTCTGTTGAATTGTTTAATTTGTTTTCATATTTTTTTTTTAAATAATTTTTCATTTTTATAAGTTTACATTACGTGCAAAAAATATGTCACAAGTTTATGGGAAGGAAATGTAACTAAAGCTTCTCTTTGTTGTGGTTGTGGTTGTGGTTGGTTCCGCAGAGCTGGAAAGCATCAGAGATATTTTCCGTGATAGCCTGCTTCTTTTTGTGGTCATCGACCGGTTTCTGGCGTTCGCCAATCATCAGGATGTTTTTGTCAAACATAGACTTGCACAGAGCAAATACTGTTGATATATTCAATATCAGTATCAGTATCACTCAGATAGAGAATGTATCAACTTTATTTGCTCTGTGCAAGTCTATGTTATTATACTGTTTAACAAAATCATCCTGATGATGGACGAACGTCCGTAACCGGTCGATGACCACAAAAAGAAGCAGACTATGACGGAAAATATCTCTCTAAAGCTTCTCTTTAGTTACACTTCTTCGAATTTCATAGTGACGCTACTTTAAGTCACCTTTGACTTTTGAGCCTTCGGCGTGGATTTGCAGGGATATTAAATGGAAAATAAGAGGCTGATAAGCGGGGTAGATTGAGCAAGTTCCGTGGAATTTAGAGTAACACGTTTTCGGCAAAGGAATATTGAGTTCATGAGGATGGTTTGATTTGAAATACCATATGAGTACTCACTATTTTTGGAAGTATTTTTGGACGGATTATTTAAATTCATTGGATATTAGAACGCTCAGCTGTTCATGTAGTCTGTCCCGTGCATCCAATAGGAATTAATTATTGTAGTGGTATACATAAATTACTTATTAGTCAATGTCACCCAGAGTGGCAGTTTCAGCAATAATTCCTATCACTTCTTGTCTCTGGAGTCCAGAGTGGGAATAATAGTCTTGTGTCTACACACAGTCCTAGGTTTGTTTATAGTCTATCATGGGACGCTAGATGGCTTTACGATTCCAGAGTCATGAATATTAAAGGTTTTATAATCACCGAATAAGGTCGAAACATCAACTATCTTTCAAGATTTGAAAAACAAATTAAACATTAATTAAAAAAATTAATTTGAGACTATTTGTGGCTATTAATTAAGCTGCCTAAAACAGAATATTCTTCTCATGTAGCCAATATTTGCAGGCAGACCCAGGGAAAATCTTGCTATACATGATTAAAAATCGCCAAAAGTTTTTAATTGGTCATTCATTGAGTTAAACACGTTCATTCACTTCTGAATTGAGACAGTACTGACTCGCGCAACATATCAGGAATAAATATTAACCATTGTTTAAATAAAAAAAAATTTAAAGTACTTTTGTAAAAATGGGAAATCTTAAATACATATTTGTTTTGGTAAATAAACCTTTTATTCATGTAAAATGGATTTGAGAATTTAGTCAACCCAACGCTACAATTATTCATTTTGAGAAATTAATATTCGGCTAAAATTAGCCATTCTAACAGACTTTTTATCACCTAGGGATTATAAAGAGTTATACTAAACTTGCACAACTTCCATGTCTTTCAGGTCTATAAGTTGAAAGGTTTTGGCATGTTTGAAGGTTTTGGCAGGGTTAGAAAGGTTTAATACACATAAATAAAATAATATGATGAATACATTGGTCGTAGAACAATGTTTCCTACCTCTGTTTAAAATAATAAATAATACAAGAGTAAATGAAATATATTAGTTATGAAAAATGACAAATTATATCTTGTTCAGACAGACTGAAAGAAAATATCAATTTAACTGATTTCTGAAAAATAAGAATTAAAGCCAATAAGATCCTTGGGCTTGATGACTGCAGCAAAACGTTTTTATTTGACATTTGGTTATTTTAGTTAATTTTAATTCTAAAACCATAGTTTATAATATTCAATCGATTTCTTTTTGTTTACAATATATTATCACTTACAGCATTAAACCTACATTCAAGCAAATAACAAGTGGTTACCGCAATTATTTTTTTGCTTGCTGAACTACATACGTTTGGATACTTTGTCTCTATTGCATTGTAGATTCATGCCATTATTCTTTTTTCTGAAAAATAGATATTTAATTTAGCCATTATTTTGCAAGTCCGATAAATTAAATTGCAAGTCTCCCATTCTTAAGCCTAGCAGCATTAGATGTGTCATATCAAGTGATAAATAAATTTCTTTCATATTGTTAATAAGACTATTTTGCCTTGATAATCCGCAATAATAACTGCGGCAGCATCAATCATTGCACACTTACTTAGCTAATTTGACTAATTGGTGTTTAGATAAATCTTTTTTATGATATAATTGCAAAAATCCACTGAATCTTAGTCATTGCATCTATAGCATATGTATATATGTATATATATATATATGTGTGTGTGTGTGTGTGTGTGTGTGTGTGCCTAACTTAAATATAAATATCTAAGTGCCAACTTGGTATAAATAAATATGGAAATGTTGGCAGCAAGCAAATGTTTCTTTTTCGTTTAATTTTCTTAACGACATTGAAAAATACATTTTTTGCCTATTCACTTAATGGTTTATTTATTTTTAAGGTCATCTATGGTCATTGGCGCCCGGAGCCATTTTAGTGCACTGTCCTGTTTTCGGGCAGTGTTCTCAATGTTACAGACAACACTGTCCATCACCGTATGGTGAGCTGTAGAGGCTCCAAGGAAGACAAAATTTAAGGGCAATACTGGACTCGAACCCGAGACCTTCGCGTGGAAGTAGCGCGCTATCAGTGAAATAATCCCTTCCGTTCAATGATTTATTTATGAAATAAATTGTATCTAAAATAACTTTATTTTTTTCTAATTACTACTTATTTATTCAATAATAAAAATAACAGCAACACCTAATTTAATTAATTAAAATATTTGTATTGTACTTAAAAAAATCTAGTAAATAGTTGATCTTAGTAATAAAATCAATTACTTAAATTGAGGCATGTCATTTACTACTAGTGGATGAAATTGTGTGTTTATATATTTACAGATAGATATATCTCAGTGTATATCTTATTTCAATGATAGACATGAGAGCTATAAAATAGATTCCGTTGCTATTTATCTAATCAAGTAAAGAGCTCATTGGATTTACACTTAGACAACCGTGCCACTGTTGTAGTTGGCCGTCAGCTTCCGTGGCGGTGGCGTGGTGGTGGTGGTGGTGGTGGGGGAAGAGGCTTGCTTGTCTGTTAACAATACCACCCTAAAACTACAGCATTACTATTGTTGATGTTGTCTGTACCATCATGTACGTACTTCTTGTTGGTTTCTATAGATTTGTTGATCTTTTATTACATCTTTCATCCTAATTAAAAATATATTCACCACTTTATATTTTTATTTGTAATAATAAAAATTAAGTTCAAGGTGCTTCTTTTTCCTTCTAATATATTGTTTAGAAATGTCAAGCAAGGAGAACTCCAAAAAAATACAACCTTTGAAAAATTATTTTCTTAAGTCAGATTCTTGCAAATCTGAAGAAATATTTAATTGTTATATAAGCAAATTTCCGTGAAGGAAAGAGGGCCAGCCACTCCTTCCGCAATTTGGCATATTCCAACCTAAAAACACATTCTATTTACAAACTTCCTCAATGAAGCCACATTGGAACATCTTAGCACTCAATGAATTACACATTTAACATTGTGATGGATGCAAGAAATTATATCTATTTTAATTGAAGAAAATTATGAGAAAAATGCGAGCTTGGTGACAAAAGGGTAACCCAGGTAGAAGAAATACAGTTATAGGAAGAGTTCATGAACCTTGTTAGCATTGTCTACCCCTTCTTCTCACAGGGGAAGATTTGAACGAACATTTAGAAGACATTCTTTCAAGACAGTCTAAAATAGACATTCAAGCCAGAACACTTGCTTCAGGAATCGCTCACTTAAACTCAGTGCCAGTGATATAGATTTGGCTTTATTCTAGATAAACATCTAGATAATCATCTGATTTATTAAGATATAGTTGTGATATTGTAAAGTACTTAAATTTGCTTAGAGAATAATATATTTATTTTAAAAAAGTGGTGCTCTCTTGATTATTACTAATACTTCTCTCTTAAACATATATCCTCACAAGCCCCTTCACTAAACCGCTCAAGCCACTACAAGCTACTACTACACTACAACAACAGCACACCAAAAACATTTCAACATGTATAGCGGGATTTATGTGTTAGATGGAAATGGAGATAATTAAAATCTAATAAACTAACTTGTACTGCACTATAAATTAATATTAAATTTATAATTTTACACATTAAAGGATTTTAAAGCTTGCTTAGAACTTGTTTTCCAAACACATGTTTAGCCCAGAAGAAGTGGCGATGTTGGGCATTATTTTGTGGGTTAGAAGGGAACTACTGATAGCATCATGTGATAAAGCCATCACATTTCTAATTATGATTACAACATATTGACATATTGCCATCCCTTCACGTACACAGTGCTCGCTGACATAATTAAAATATATGCTATTAGCACATATGTTTTCATATCTGCGGGCAAATTATAACTTGTTCAGTTCTAATCAATATCTCCAAATTATTGCATTTTAAAGACGTGTGGATTATACTAAGTATTTTAGAACTTAAGTTGATTGGGCTTGCGTTTGACGATTGTACATATGATTATTGGATGGTTTGATATCGACTAGGTGGTAGGTGTTTTTCTACGATTTTTAATTCTTTGTAGGAAAACTAGTATCTTTGATGTGAACGGCACGTTAGAGAATAGCTTTTGCAGCATTGTGAATATAATTATCATTTTAGAAAGACAGCGATTGAAACATAGTGATTTCCGGTACGGAAAGCTCATTTGTACCCCTCTACTATAATTGCCTCCTGAAAAACTTAACTCTTTGGGATTCCCATAGCCGCATTTAGGCTTTTATCTTTTTATTTTAGTCTGTGAAATGCTTAATGATAACCTACTATATGAGGGTTCTTAAACTTAAAAGCAGAAAATATCCAGTAATATCTAGATATATATCAGACGTGGGTTTTATTCAAATATTATTGTGAAAAAAATAATAAAAAAAAAACTTAAAAATCTGATGTGAATCATTCATACGACTTTCTCTTAACGGAATTAAGACAACTTTTTTTTATAATGGTGGTATATGTATGTACCTGATTTAGACTTGTGTGGCAGCGTCATCAGTCTCAATTAACAAAGCTTAAGTAGCAGTTTACATTTAAACGAAACTCTGGATTAAACAATTTTTCTAGGAAATATTTCAAATAAAATTGATACGTTCTTATTATTACCACTATTCAAAGAAAAGTTGGAGCCGTTTTCGAGAAAGTACAAAAAAAAAAAAAAACCAAAAGTGCAATTCCGGTTAGTGGTTGCAACAGAAACCTTCTGTAAGAATGCATAATGGATGTGAGAAGGACGATAGAATGGATTTAGAGAAAATAACGGCTGATATGGAACACTGTACAATGAATTGCACACAAACTCGCAAGGGACCTTTGGGCAGTTAAGTTAGTTAGCGAGGAATATGAGGAAAAGTAGGTTGGCGACTGGTTGTTAAATGGTCATTAACTGGTTGTAAAGTGAACTGTCTCTTTGAAGGGTTAGATCGGCTGTATATATAAATAGAGTCTCTCACCTTTGTCTCGGCGAGGAAGCAAGTAACTAATTGATTCATTTTTGGTTTTCCGCTTTTCGTTGTCCTATGACTATAACGATTCGGATCTATTACAGCCTGGTGTTGGACATAAACGGAATACAAGTACTTAAGCTTCTTGTGCAATTTTATTGTTTTTGGAGGATTCGCTAAAAAGGTTTTTTTTTTTTCATCTTTAAGATGGATTTGAGAATATGTATTTCGGTGAATAAAATTTGTTTTACTTCGAAAATTTGTTTAGTTCAAAACTTCCTTCCGAATAGTGAGAATGT
Organism: Triatoma infestans; assembly: GCA_011037195.1. Classification (NCBI taxonomy): domain Eukaryota; kingdom Metazoa; phylum Arthropoda; class Insecta; order Hemiptera; family Reduviidae; genus Triatoma; species Triatoma infestans. Next base: position 56,335 of record JAAEAF010002101.1, on the reverse strand, counting down.
AAAAATAGAAAGGTTCTAGAGGCCTTCACATTCTAAACTTTTATTGTTTAATTTCTAAATATTTTTATTTAACCCAATATATAAGTTTTAGAAAATAAAAGTTTAATTATATTAAGCAAATTATTAAAAGTATAGAATTTGACTAACAAAAATATTGTTTTCTAGCAGATGAAATTAAAAAGAAATCATAAGGTCTCGCGCCGAATACAAAGCTTTCGCCGTACGCAAGTTCACGATTCTGTTCTATACATTTAACTATAACCCCTTTTAAACAATAACATTTACAGACTCAGCTTATTATTTAGACTATTTTTTATGAAAGAACAGTTCATCTCGAAATGATTGTATATATTAACGATGTTTAATGTAAAAACATTTAAATGTTAATTTAAAAAAAATTCAGTTGATAATGGAATCTTCGTTTATTTTTCTTCTTTTTTTATACTGAAAAATGCGAAAAAACCAACGAAAAAGTGAAAAAGGAGAAAAAAAAAAGAATGGAATCTCGAAAGAAAAGAACTTAGGTATTAGGACTAATTTTCGTATGCATATCTCTGCTTTCATTGACATCTACAAGTGCTAATGAAACCTGCTAAAATATACATAGGGTAGGCGCTGCTCACCATACCACGATGGGTCATTTCACCCCCCCCAAACCTCTATGTACTTAGCTCGCCTTCTCACTTTCCCACACGTCAGGGGATATACGCTACTGATGAAAAACTTAATTCCAATGATTTATAATATTAAAATAAAAGATAACAATTTTCTCATCAAAAAAATACGAAACATTGAATAATGAGAAATTTTCTCGTAGGCTACTCGACCTTACATTTCTAAATGTTCTATTATTCCATACAGTTCTAAACGAACAAAATTTCAGCATCTATATATTAAGTTGTTTAAATTAAAATAAATAAATTATATTCACCAAAAAAAATAAATAATAAATAAAAATAATTAAAAAATACATAAATGTCAGACTACATGTAATTATATAGATAGTGGTACAACACAATGTTAAAAGTAAATTAAAGTCAGAGTACATTAAAAATGCTATACAAATTTTATAGCAATAAAATATTTCATATAAAAGTGATAGCCGTATGTGTCCATAGTTAGTTACAAGTGGTTTCAAGAAAATCGAATAAAATAGTTTGAGACAGAAAAATATGAAAAAAAACTGAAAAAAAAAAAAAATTATTAGGGAGATATTCTCTTTATAGATATGCAGTTGACGGTTTTACCTGTAATCTTTGTCGTTTCTTGAGTCGACCCTAAATAGTAAATCAAGTTTCAGTTTCCTGACACTTTTTTCTATTTCAGTATACACGATTCAATCCTGTACAGGTTCACTCTGATTAGAATGTTGAAGCTTTTCTTCGAGCGAGTATTCTTACAGTGGCAGGTTACACTCTAGGGAAGATGGTCAAAGATTGGGGTACGCCTGGCATGAACCTGATTATTATATCCGGTGCGTAACACGGCCGGTTTCCAGAAGATGGAAGATCTGGAGCTGCGGTCTATTTTGAGACCGGAGATCATTTGGCAGTATCTCTTGGTGAATGGACCACGGTCTTCCAGACTGAGGTTTATGCTATTCTTTGTTGTGTTTTGGATGAGAGGGTACGTAACACTAACTTAAAAGGTGTTTGTATCTGCTCGGACAGCCAAGCTGCGTTGAAGGCGCAGAGTTCATGTGTCTTCACTTTCAGGTTGGTGTTAGAATGTTCTAAAAGACTGGAACAGCTTTCTTCTCTGAAGGATATGCTTCTAGTATGGGTGCCAAGTCACATGGGAATTTTTGGAAATGAGCAGGTGGATAGGTTTGCCAAATTAGGCGCCTCTCTTCCTTTATTGGTCCCGAGCCTGCTGTTGGCGTGTCTTCTGGCATATGTCTGTCAGGCTTCCAGACATGGACAGCTTCACAGCATTCATCCTTATAGATGAGCTCAGTTGGTTTTCGGCAGTCCAAAAGGCTCACCGGAGGTCCGGACAATGCCATTAGTGAGACGTTGCTGTGTTTTTCACGGAGCGCTCTCAGGCATCTGGCTGGATCTCTTACTGGACATTGTGATTTAAGGAGACATCTCTACATAATGGGACTAATGCCGGATCCATTTTGTAGAGTCGGTGAGACAGAGGAGGAAACACCCATCCATCTTATGACTGATTGCTTGGGTTGTGAGGAAATTAGGTTCAGTTTGGTCGATTTACGATGTCTGTGGAAGAGCTTAGGCTATTTCCGCTTTGTTTATTGTCCTATTTATTCGGACTGCGGTGAATCTTAGATGGATTAGATCCGGGTCTGGATTTTTGTTCTAAACCCGGGTTGTTGTTGTTTCTTGGGGTAGCTAAATGGGCCCAGTGAGGCTTTGGATAGCGAAGGGTTTCCCTCCCCACAGACAAAAATAATAATAATAATATACTATTCACTCAACTCATTCAACTGGCAACCACCATTTGGAACGACTATCACTTGGGACTGCGCGGGTGACGTTGGATCGCGTGAGTACAGCAGTGTTGCCCTTAGACTTTATCTTCTTTCTCTCAGCTCTACAGCACACTGTTTGGTTTGTTGGACTGTGAGAGTCTATAATATGAGAACACCTCAGAGTGCATTGACAAGGTTCCGAATTTCGGGGGTAGGCCCTTAGGGGCTTTGGATTGCGTAAGGCCGCAGGTACCTCCCCAAAGACGATACTATGGTCATTTTTTTATGCATTCCATGTAACAAACAAGGGAACAAGACTAGAAAATCGTTATATATTAATAATTACGTTGTTTTTTTACCATTTCATATTTTTGTTGGTATATTTATATTGTTTATACATATGGACTTTTTTTGGTTTATGTATATGATATTTGAATGTATTTTAATTAAATAAATAAATAATTCACCAAAAACACACACACACATATATATATATCCATTTATATACAGATACAATTTGGTAAAACCCTTTTTTTATATTCAGAGATTTTCAAAAAATATATTCCCGTTAATAACTCGATTTTGAAAATTTAGCCTGATTGCAATCAGTCCTCTTAGATTAATAAAATTAAAAGATATGTATAATAATTTGGCCTACTGTATTATTATACAATAATTTGGCTTACTATTACTACTTTATTATCATTAATATCATATTTATTAAAAATCGATTATAAACGTTAATTTCTCTTGATTTTGTAAGAAAACTCATATGCATCATGATATCTTTTTGAATATTAATTTTCATCCTAGTAAGAAAAATCTGAAAAACTAGACACTACTTTACATTCCTATACGCAAAAACCGTATCTACCAATGTACAATGATTCCAAAAATATCATCCCCGGCAGAACACTCATACTCAGAAATCCCTATAATTTGTGCTTCTTAATGTGGCGCAAATAAGTGCAATGAATTTAAGCTTCATCCATAAATATTTATCTTTCATTGAGAATTGCTACATGAAGAAATCTAGGAATTCAAGACGCTTACTCTCCATTGATAGAACAACTTATCTTCTTCCATGACCCTGTCTGTTTTTCATGACGATTTTCGTAACCGTGAAACCAACATAGTATCCGTTTTTTTTCTATTTTTCAATATACTGTACAATTTTTCCACGAACATTTCAACTGCAAAAGTATACCTAGTATATACTTGAAGGACATGTTTATAAGAGGAATGGTGGCGCTTTCTTTAGTAGCTAGCTGAAACTAATATCCACAACAATATTTTGTTTTGTTTGCCCAACCGGGTAACTCTGTTTAAACATGGAAATTATTAGTAAAAGGGGTGTTTGTTGGAGATTGTAGCTATAGGAGGAGGCTGTGTTAACATAACGTTTTCGGTACTAATAGTAGTGGTGGGTGTTTGTAACAGGAAATACTTGGCCGGAAGTGATCTAGATTAACAAGCAGATTGTTTAACCATACGGCCTCTGCTAATCTGCCCCCCTCCCTCCAATATTCCAAGCTAATATCCTCAGTGTGCACTATCATCCCCACTGATTACCACGATCAGCCCATCCCCCCCCTCCGAGACACCAACATCTTGATTTTGGTTATTTCCTAATATTGTTGAAAGGGTGAAAAGATTGGAGGCATGTTGCTAATTTTAAAAGGTTTATTTAATTTGTTTCTTTAATATCTAAATAACTAACTTCATAAGTGCTAATTCACTCATTAGTGGACTAATTTATGCTCATGCATATCTACAATTTTATTTGCCACATTTTTTGTGTAAAAGTTATTTTTTGTGGTTCTGGAGAGGCGATAATTCTCAAAATCGAAATCTTACCAAAGTGCTTCAAAATTCCAATTGTACTTTGGCATTTGTATTATTAATTAATTTTGAAATACATTTATAAAATATCAATTTTAAAGAAAATCGACTAATTGAAAATCGAATCTTCGGAGTGAGTTTTCCAGTTTTTCGCTTCTTTTTTTTTTCCAAAAAATGACTAAATTCTGAACACTGGTAGATTCGGTGGTTTCAACACAAACGACGTGAGCATCCTTTCGTAAAATGATCCAACTAAAACTCCAAAAATTAATAACACTGACATATAGCGAAGAAAACGAAGAAATATTAAATATAAAATTAAAATTAAAACACAAAACCAACAACCACAAAAACCACTGAAACAGCTTGTCAATAATGAAAACACAATGTTTCAGTTTTCTTTAAACATCTATCAACATTTAATCCTTTACTGATACAACTCCAGCCTCAAATGTATGGGGTTAATAAGGCTGTGATGAAAATGTAGTAAATATTTCAAAAAAAAGTATTATGTATCGCTTCGGAACAATATGTTCTGTTGGAAAACGAATAATTCTGCTGGTGAAGCCAACCTTTCAAAGACCTTACAGACAAGAAAAGATTTCTGGTAAACCTATAAACTACGGAAGCTTGATGAACTGGCCTTCGATTCGGGCAGAAAACAGCCCGATGGTGACTAAAACTAGCCCAGGAAAAAGTACTCCAAGACATACAAACTATTAATATTTATTTAAATATATATTTTTATGTGTTGATATTTATTTATTTTATCAGACAGAAATAAGCTGCCAGGTAAATAAAGCTTTTTTTTTTTTCTTCTTCATCTTGTTACGATTTCTATGCTATCAATCACACGGAGAGTTTAAAAGAAACAAATTATGGAGTTTTATGACATACTTTTCTATTTACATATGGAATGATATATGTGAAAATATTGGGAAGGTGTGCCACTCTTGTTACTACTATCAAAAATATTTTTTCCTCTGCGTTGTAGTGGCAACACTGATGTCTCACACGACCAACGACGACTTCTAACGATCAAATGACTGACATGCTGACATTAACGGTTGTTTGGGAACAGCTACAAGCCGCCCACTCTTTGCAAGGTTATATATGAAAAATGATGGATAAAAAAAAAAAATAGTAAAAAGAAGATAGGATATTACAAATATCATCAACCTCACTCCCATTACCTATCCTAGCAGGGCTGCCAACCTGGATTTATGAATATTGATGGATTTTTTTCCCCCTTTTTTTTTTATTGTTTAGAAAGAATTTATATTTACAACGAAATAGGCTATTAAAAAACTATGCTACAGTTAGTGTGTATAAAGTTGGTGTTATTCGCTTGCCAAGGTCTGACATGTTGACCTCTATCTTGGTGGCTGGTCTTGCAGGGTACGGGGCAATAAAGAAAATCAGACAAATTGATTGGAGAGTATTGACAAAAAATTTTTATGAGACCGAAACCTTTCTGCGTACTATCCAGGGCAGACTTTGCGGCTAGTTCTCAACTGATCGGAGACCTGGTGAAGGAGTAATAGGCCAGTTGAAGGCAAACGAATTTATTAGGAGGCTTTTGCACAAGATAGCCGAGTTAGCCATAAACTGTAGCCTCAGAAACATATGAGCTCATAAGATCTATAATGGGTATGAGAAGGAGAGAAATTGGGTTTGTAAGATAATTAAACTGGAAGTAACGCTGAACACTGTATAATAAGGAAAGTAACACAAACTGCCTGGACTTTACACTAGTAATGGTAATGAGAGATTTAGAATAAACACGCGTTGTGACTGCTGTACGAACGGTTGCAAGACGTTCGAAGACTCTTCCATATGGCTTAAGCAAGCTGTATTTAAACAGATTCTCCACTCTAGTCTGGCCTAAACTAGTCAGTGAAATTGTCAATTTTTGTGAGTGTGTTTGGTCTCTCTCTCTGCTTTAAATCGCTCTCTTCGGATCCTTACAAATCTGACTGTTTCGTTCGAGTCCACTGCCATTGCGAGTTCTGGTAAGTTTGAGATTCTCCCAACTGGACGTTGAATTGCCAATGGCGACGAGCTAGACGAAACCACAACTTGACGAGAACAAAAAAAAATTACCCCTGAAGCCACAAATATCCGAAACTGAATTTCAATCAGCTGATAGCATTATGAACCAAGTACTATATATAGCAAGATAGAAATATAGCTAATTGAACCAAACTATGACGTCATTAATGCATAAAGAACAGATTTTTATAGAATGCACTCACGGAATTAGGAGATAGATTTAATGGTTGTGTGATAGAAAACACAAAACCCTAGTGATGCAAACTAGTGAAACATAAGAGTCTGTTGTATTCAAACATAGAGTTAGCAATCTGTAAAGTTCGTCCATTATCTGGTTGTCTTCCATAAAGTCAAATAGTAACCTGTTTCAATACTATTGTTCACTGCATAGAATTAAAACTTTTGGCTACAATATAGAATTCAATCTATTTATATGTTAATAGGTATAGGTATATAATATATATATATATATATACTGGATTACTTGCATATACCTCTATAGTTGATGTAAGTTATGATTAAAATAATTATTATTTAAATAAACACGAAATTCTATTCCATATCTTTTACTTGGAATGCTAACTGCTAGATATAAACTTATCACTTTTGTTTGTTACTTTTTTCTCAAATATTTATTGCACAAGTTCTGTTACATTTAACTGGGCCTCAGATGGCGCGTATTATAATAACACCAATTCACTTAATAAAAAGCCCAAAATTTGAAGAAATTTTTCTATTAGAATTGTGAGAACTGAAGTAAGAGAAAAGTTATGCGGATATATTACACAATTTTTTTTAATAATAATAATTCATATAAATATAGTGTGTTCAACTTAAACTCAAAATTGTAGTATTTTGTGATAAAAAAACAATGAATAAATTAATAATATTTTATGACGTTAAAATTAACCACAGCAATTAATATTAGCATCCGAGTCAAAATTTAGTTTTCTTATAAAAAAACTAGCTAACCCGACTACGCTTCACTGTGGCTCAGTCTGATTTTTAGGCTTAACCATACGTGATTCTGATAATTTGTTTCGATGCTTTGGAATACCCTGTCAACTAATTCTTCTTTTGAATGTACAATGTGGCAGAAATTAGATGGGAAGGTGATTTTTTCCCTTTTCCGGATTTGTAGGAGCAGTGCCGAGTACGAGTTCGAGTAATTGTCTTGAAAATATAGCAGCTATTGTATCGTTTTGAAGTTAAACTCTCATATTCGTTGTTAAATGAATTTTTTTTTTACTGTGCTCCAAAGAGTTGAATATTTCAAGCAGGCATGCAATTCATCAGCTGCTGTTGAGCGAGCTATCACTGGAAGCGTTTGCCTGAAGTCACCGGCTAGTAACACCAAAGCTCCACCAAATGGAAACCTGATTATTTCGCATGTCTTTCAATGTATGGTCTAATGCTTCAAATGACTTCTTATAAGCCATTGTACACTCATCCCATACAATGATTTTGCAAGTCCGAAGAACTTTCCCATTCCTGATGTTTTAGAAATGTTACATGTTGGGTTTTCTCTAAAGTGCATGTTTAAGTCATGACAATTTAAGAGCGGAATGCGCTGTTCTACCTCCTTCCACCAACGCAGCAGCAATGCCTGAAAAAGCAAGTGCTAACGCAATATGGCCGTATGAACGGATTTTAGCTCGGAATTTCCCGTTTCCGTGGGAACATAGGAATAGAGGTACTTATAAGTAGTTGAGAAAGAGGTTCAGAGAGTGAGCCACCATCGCAACGCGTCTGAGTCTGTCTATTTCTGCCAACCTCGCGAAACGCTCGGAGAAGTTCCCGTTTCCGTGGGAACTTCGGAGTAAAAAGTATATATAAACACTTTTATAGAAATGCACCGTTGTTTAAAAATTTCAAGTCAATTCATCGACTACTTTTCGAGTTTTGTGGCCACAAACATACGGATGCTGAATTTTTATTACGAGGCATGTCCAGTATGTAAGTGTACTGAGGCTCTCACGGCCGGAGGGATTTTGTTTTCGACCTGTTGGCTACACTGTCGTGTAGCCTGATTCCTCCCTCCGCAACGAGACCGGTTCGAGGTCAGTACGTTGAGAACTGTCGACGCGACAATACGTTTCGTGAAAAATGTCAATCCAATCTCCCGCCAAGTGTGAAATATTCAAGGTCGGGCAAGAGTTTTTGAGACGCTACAAACTCCATGGAGATGAATTTCTCCGCTCCATCATTACTGGAGATGAAACTTGGGTTGCACACTACACACCTGAAACCAAAAGGCAGTCTCAACAGTGGCGCCACACCTCTTCACCCTCCGCCAAAAAGTTCAAAACCACAATTTCAGCCAAGAAAATCATGGCATCCGTGTTTTGGGACTGTCAAGGCATAATTTTAATTGAATATATGCCTCAAGGGGAGACCATCAACTCTGCAAGATACTGTGAGACCCTAAAAAAATTGCGGAGGGCGATTCAGAACAAAAGGAGAGGCATGCTGACAAAGGGAGTCTGCCTGCTGCACGACAATGCCAGACCACACACTGCTTGCCTCGTTTAAATGGGATGTCCTGAACCATCCCGCGCATTCCCCTGACCTAGCACCTTCAGATTACTATCTCTTTACCTCCCTGAAGCTGCACATGGGTGGAAAAAGGTTTTCAACCGACGAGGAGGTGAAGGGGGAGGTGGAGAAGTGGACGAAGGGGTTGGCGGGAAACTACTTCGAGGAAGGCATCAAAAAATTAATACCCCGGTTCACCACCTGCATTGAGAGGAATGGTGACTATGTCGAAAAATAGCTTACATATGAACTAATGTAACCAGGTAATTTTTTTGTTCAAATAAAAATTTTTGTAACCTAAAAAAATTCAGTACACTTACTTACTGGACATGCCTCGTATATGCGTAGATTGATATTGTTAATGTTAATGGAGAGGGAGATCGAACACTCTAAGCTCCATCAATAGTTGCTGAATACCCCTTTAAAAAAAACTCTCGTTTGCAATGGTTAATATAATTACTTTCTCTTACTGCTGTAAGAGAGAATAATGCAATCGTAGCAAATTTTCAACATTGAATTTTGTAAGTGGAAATACATAAATTGACCGACCCCTGAGTTAAAAAATAATAAAATTGCAGGAACGCCAAGCTTGGTATTCCGTTTGGGTCCTACCACCGCTCCTGACACGAAGATTTCGGGTAAAATTCATCAATTGGAAATGCCACTCTATTAATATTTTTTTTTTTCAAGTATTTCGTGATATTTGCAAAAACGGTTTTTTCATGTGAAACATTTGGGAAAATTTATTTTTTGGCGGTTTTGAGGGAACAAATAGCGTTATGCTTTCTTAAAATGCAATATTAGTACAATGTACTTAATAGGTTTGACCAGCTATTAATGAACATTAGAAGCATTGACAAAAGAAAGTCAATTAACAGGAAGTGCGATTTATAGATTGGGTTTTGAGTTTTTTGAAGTTTCTCGAAAATGGTTTCAATGATTTAGTTTAAACTTGAAATGCATAATGCACGATGAAAGCGTATCTCTTTTATTAGAAACGTTTTTACGTAAAAGATATTTTAGAGAGTTGTTGGGGTTTGTCAGTTTGGTTTAAATTCTTTGCTGGTTTTGTCAGGGGGTGCTCTCCTAATGTATCACCTTTTTTTTTTTTTAATGGCGAGCCTAACTTAACATTGTAAACGTTGGAAGTTTAAAGAAAGTTTTGTTTATTAAATTATATTAATTGTTTTTTTTTTTTTGGTCCTAGGATGGACAGTGTTGTCCGTAGCGAGAGAACACTGTCCGGAGGCCGGCAATGCACTGAGAAGGCTCCGGGCGCCAATGGCAATAGATCTTGACGTGCCTTAAATTGAAAAAAAAAAAAAAAAAAAAATTAATTGGACTAAGAGAATGTCATGTGAGTGTTTCATACCAAATTTTTTTGTTTGTTTACAATCTGATAGGGTAGATGACGCACATTTCAAAGTTATGCCCTGTATCAGAATATAGGTGGTATATTAAAGAGGTAATGCTTATAAAAAATATGTCAACTACTATTATCTGCCAAAAAAATGTTATTTTTCAAAATAAAGACATTCTCATTTATTCCAGAAACAAAATACAAATACACTACATTTGGCCCGTCTCTCCTACTATGGTAGGATAGATGACGCACCATAGGTAGTAGACCTCTCCTCTGAGAAGGTAACATGGCTGATCGACATGAAACTTGGTAAACACTATTTCTACGAGTCCAACTTTAACGACAGCTGGAAATCTTTCATTTCAATTGCAATTAATATAGTATATAAAAAAAAATAAAAAAAATTACTAAGCGTTATGAAAATTCTTCTTCTTTCTCGGCGCTACAGTCCAATGTGTACCTTGGCCTCCCTCACAATACTCCGCCAGTCATCTCGATCCAGCGCCTTCATCCTCCACGCAGACACTCCCATGATGGTCAGGTCCCGTTCCACATCTTGCATCCATCTCGTTCTGGGGCGTCCTCTTCTTCTCTTTCCCTCAAAAATGTCCTTTACAATTTTTCTTGGCATTCGTTCCTCCGGCAACCTCTCAATATGCCCAAGCCAACTTATCCTTCTTGATTTAGCAAACCTTACTATATCCTCATGCCCTATTAGTTCATCAAGCTCTCTGTTTTTCCTTATCCTCCAGGTGCCTTCTGAGCATACTGGGCCAAAAATACGTCTTAAAACCTTTCTCTCAAAGACCCTAAGGGCTAGCTGGTCTTGAACTTTCAGTGTCCAGGTTTCTGCTCCATAGCACACCACCGGTCTTATCAGAGACTTGTATATTTTTAGTTTAGTTTGCCTGCCAAGAAGGTTTGACCTAAACATTTTATGAAGGCCAAAATAGGCTCTGTTACCTGCCATTATTCTATTTCTGATCTCATCACTTCCCATGTTTTCGCAGTTCAGTTCTACTCCAAGGTAGGTGAATCGATCAACAGCTTCAAAGCGGTAATTGCTCACTACCAAATCACGTGGCCTTGTTCTGGTTGTGGACGCAGATACTACCATATACTTGGTTTTATCCTCATTAATTACTAGGCCAACCTTTTTGCTTTCATTATCTAATTCAATTAGTAATTATTTTAGTGCAGTATCGCTCCTAGCTAACACAACGATATCACCAGCATACCCCGCATTCTGCGTGGTACGACTTGCTAGGTTACCTCCCGGAACAATGCTTGCTACCGCCTTATGAAGGACCAAATTGAAAAGAACGGCTGATAATGCATCTCCTTGTCTCACTTCAGCATTAAACTTTATTTTGCGACTGGTTTGATTGCCCACTAGAACACTCGCTTGCGTCTGAGTCATAGTCATCTTGATAAGATTAATCAATTTATAGGGAATACCACCACTCTCAAGCGCCTGAAAAAGCTGATTCCTGGTGATACGATCAAAGGCCTGTTTGTAGTCCACAAAGAGTAGATGGACATCTGTGTTACGCTCATAGCATTTAGCGTTATGAAAATTCACGTTATGAAAACACACGCTGATGCGTATAAATGTTTCTAGAACACAGAAGAACACACAAAATAACTGAAGAATTTTGCCAATATGTTCTCTTCTGATCTCTCTACTCTTCGACTAACTTCCATGACGCCACGTGGTGGCAAACAAGAGAATCAAAGCTTGCGCCTTCTCTCCTACCGCTTCATCTCTCTTAGCTTTACCCTATATGATGTTGAATGTTTTTTCGACCGTTGTACTAAAGATATGGAATCGATTTCGACTTTTGATTAAAGGAATAAATAAAAAAAAACTTTTAGATTTTCACCATCGTTTCGAAAAAATTTATTATGCCTTCTTCAAGGCCAAAATTTCTATATACAATACTATTAAATTGAATATAAATCATTATCAAGAACACTTAAGCTTCAAATGTGGCTATTAAAGGATTTTAGTAAGAGTGGCCAAGAATGAAGCAGGTCTTAATGAATTAATACTTTTCCGATTTGTCCAAAGCTTGAAAAGATTCATTGTATTATTTCATAATGTTCATTGTATTAATAGGAGCAATCGAGAAATGAAAAAATCGATAAAAAACTGTTTAAATTTATAAAACAATAAAGAAATTTACAATATGAAATGAAAAAAAAAGAAGGAAATATAGAGTTAGTTTTAATTGATTTAAAAGAAAAGTTTAAATGAAAAAAATTAAAACCTCCCAGGAGACAGATGGCTTCCACTACATTAATAACCGTTATTAACCGTTATAGAACAGGACTAATAATTCATTTCCCCATTTAGGATTGGTTGGTTTGTTGGAGGTCTGGCCGCACATTTAAATTGTAATTAAAATCAATTTTATTGGATAGAAGTTTTATTAGGAAAGGAACTGGTTCAGTTAGGGCTGAATAAGGAATAAGTTTTGTGTTCGGGACAGAGTGTAGGGGCTACGGGATTGGTGGAAGATGGTCTTTGGATAATTCTGCAAATTTATTATTCATTTATTGGTTTTGAATTTTCTATAGTGATAAATTTTCATTAATTATGTAATTCAAGTTAAAAAAAAATTAACAAAATCGCGAAACATCCTATTACAAAGAAATAGGAGCAATAGAAAATAAATTATTTTTTCTATAATAGAGATTCCGATAGTTTTCTGGCGACTATTTAGTTATTGTTTGTTTGAATTAGAAGAGCATTCTAGTTGGTAAGTTTTATTGGTGATGACGTAAGAGAATGAGAAGTCTTTATATTCTCCTACAACGGAATACACAGACATACAACTCACACATAAACCGGACCACACACTTATTCAGAGTTGATCAGGAAGGTGTAAGTGGCGATATATATATATGGAGTAGCCGAAGAAGGTGGAAGATCTGTGTGTGTGTATGTGTTGGTTGGTAGGTAGCCACTTTTGGGAGAGTACCAACTGAATTAAACTGTTTTCATTGTGCTAGTTATTTATCGCTCTCTCATTCACTCCCACTCCTCACCACATCCTCATTCCATCGCCTAGGTCTCAAATTCTACCCTAACAACACCGTGCCACTTCCATTTTCGTCCCTTCTATTTACCCATCACATCCTAGCCGATATAAGTTCTCCACTTCTCAAAACTCTTCTGTTTCTCTCTCTCTCTCTCTCTCAGAAGCTTAGGTGCGGATCTTTAACCATACTCCCCTGCACTACCGATTCCCTAGGCTTTCTCTCTTACTCCTTTTTCTGGCTGTTGATAGGTTCAACCTCTTAAATTATCCTTTGTTATCGCTTTCCACGCCCCAGTACAATAGAACCACCCGTAATCGGGAGGGTGGCCAAACAGCTGGATAAGAAGAACACCTACGATGAAAATGGGAATAAATTGTGGAATGGGTGGGTGTATAGAAGTAAAAGTGGAGACTTACGCCAGTTTGAGAATTTATTAAGGAACCCGCAGGTAAAGATGAACACCTGTGGTGATCAATAATTAAGTGAGTGGGAAGTGATTAAGACTTTGCGAGATATCCTATTTCTTTATGTAAAGATTAGTTTACAAAAAAAATATAAAACTTATTTTATACGACAAAATGTAAATTTTTTTAATAATTTAGCTCTTTTTTTTTATTTTTATTTCCACAGCGCTAAACCGATATTTAATCGATTTAATGTCGGCCATAATTTTAGAAATGCATGTGATGTAGACTATCTATGGATTTATTGAAAGTAAAACTGATCAAATTTCACTTACCTCAACACAGAAACCACTTCATTGTAAGGACCATGCACATTTATCAGTCCAACATTTTGAAAAGTGATGCCAACCAATAGCATGCCGACCAGAGGTGGCATGGTGACCACGCTGAATAGCCAACCGCCGAAATGTGCAGAAATGCAGAGCACTGCAATGTCGAATAGTTGGCCACCCGGCGCTGCATCTTCACCCAATACTGAATAGATGATGCCCCAAGTCATCAGTCCCAATAGAAATAGTGAAAACACTCGGGCTACATGTCTGTATGTTGGACAGAACGGATACGGGCATACTGTCTGCCAATATGGCGGCTCCCAGCCTGGTCCAGTCTCTTTCTGCCGACATTTCGTGCACAATACATACCACCATGAACTGTCAACATATAATAAATCTAGATTTCAACAGGTTGTTATTTTAAAATTACATTTAGCTGTGGGTCAATTCATTTACTGTAATTTTATATACTTTATTTAAAATATTTGTAATAACTTGTTCAAAATGTGTAAGTAAACGTTTAATTTGCAAAAATTTTCTTCAGAGGTAGGAAATAAAAGAAAAGACAGATTTTCTTCAGGCAGTTTTATATTTTCAATGCTAATCAGATGGTATGTTTGGAGGCGGTTGCCACGAATTAAAAAAATTTATACATTCATACATTTATAAATTAAAAATATGGTATTGTTTTTGAGAAAATCAGGAAAACTGAAAAAAAAATATTCAGAAAAGTTTGACTTCCGGTTATGGAGTTTCTTCATATCTGATTCTTCGTTACTTCTTAGCCTTAGTAGAAGACTAAGTTTGAGCCTCCTGCGACTTTTCGTTTTTGAGATATTCAATTAAAAAACACACACAAACACACATACAGACCATGCGCTATAAACATGTTTTCCTTATTCAGAGGATCCCAAATCATGTATTTCCGGTGAACACTCAATTTTGAAAATTTGGCACGATCGTAGTACTTCCTTTTACTAGAAGTAAGAGAATGTAAAAATGAATTTTAAGTGCTTGTACTAAAAATAGACACCTAGGTAAGTCAAATCCAAATTAGCGATTCCTATATGCAAAATGAGAATAAGCAATAGAAAAAAAAACGTATATTATTTAGAAAAAGGGAATGAAGGTTTTTGAGAGCGCGACATGTTGCGGTAGCATATTGTTGAAATGGAATTGTTGTTAGTAATAGTAGTTTGGGGAGACGGGAAGGCAGAGGGCGCGGCTGTTGCCGCTGCCACTGCTTTGGAGAATGTAAAGCATTTATAAAGTGAAGGAATGAGTGAAATACAAAGCGTAAACAGAGATACATAGGCTGTAACTGTACATATGTATGTATGCTATATATAGATATAAATAAATATATATGAAGCATATCACTTGCAAAGCATTTTGATATATATAGTTGGTGATGTTGGTGAGGAGGCTTAGTGAATGGAAGCAGAAGCAGTTTTGGGGAGGCAGCACATACGTACGTAATAGACAGTCAGATAGTTTAGTTTGGTTGGAAGGCGGCAAATAGAGGGGCAGTTATACTTCTCTCTTAGTTATTTGTGTATCTGTATGGTTTACAATGCCACTAATACATATTACAATGGAGATAATATGTGCGTTCTGTTTACTTGTATGTGTGTGTGTGTGTGTGTGTGTGGGCGCGCGCGCGTCAGTATATACGCCACTTTGATACCTATCTAACTTGGCAGTAAAATGGCTGATTTAGACGTCAAACACAATTTATAAATACGATACACATAGAATTTGTTTTTTATCGAAAAATGATTTAACAATAAATGATATAATTAACAAAAGTTAATAACGTACGTTGAACGTAATAACATATGTTGGGTACATAAAATAAGTTCAGGTTTTGAGATTTGTGCTATTTTTTATTTATTGTATATTGGATAAACGTGTATGTAACAAGAAATTGAAATGGCAGTCAAGCTTTGTTGAAGGCGCTGATTTTTCTTCAGTTCCAAGCTGGTACTGAAATGTTCCAGTAACAGTTTTTCATGTAAAGATATAGACCTCTAGTTTGGGTACCATATTATATGGGAACTTTAGGGATTGAAGAGATAGAGATAAGTTCGGCAAATTAGGTGCTCACTCTAACCTTTCATTTAGCCGCGCTTGCTGTTGGTGTGTTTTTGGGCACATATCTGTCAAGCTTCCAGACATGGACATGAATTACAGCTGAGCGCAGAGGGGTTTTCGATAGGCTAAAACGTTCTTTGGAATTCCGGTAAAGGCTAATGTTGAGATGTTACTAAGTCTTTCATGGACTTCTCTCAGGCATCTGGCCTTTTGTTTAGTACTGGGATCAATTTCCATGTTTTGATATTTTGACAAACGTTCCATACATAGAAAAGTAATTGCTAGCCCTTAAGTCCAAGACATCTGATCGGTAGTTGGTCATAAGGGAATCGGACAAAGTTGCAATACTTAATTTCTTTACAACAGAATTGGTGATCTTATTCTTATAATGGATGTGTTAGGTGGAGAGAATTTAGGTCTGGTTGATGATATAAGAAGAAGACTTGGTTAACACTGGTTAACTAATATATTAATAAAACAGACACAGACTGCCTGGATTTTACAATAGAGGAATGTTTAAGGTAGTATGGTATGAGAATGACACGTAGCGATTGGATGTATTGAACTGATTTCAACTATCTTCCTATGGTCTGTCCGTCGCTATATTTATACAGCTTCTCCCACTCCAGTCCAAGAGAGTGGTTTTGGGTTTTGTTTCTCTTCTCTTTGCTGAGCTTCTCTTTGGTTGCTGTTACATTCTTTTATTAACCTTAGTCCTTGACTAAGAGTAGATACCGATCGTGTTTCTTATATTACAGGAATTTTTTTTAACAAAATACGAGTATTTTTGGTACTTGAATAATATATAAATTATTCCAGTGTTTCCCAGTCCTGCGTCCCGAGACTGCCCTGAAGTGTATTGCGGAAATTTTAAATATTTCTATTAGAATTTTGAATAAGCACATTTCACTTCCTCTTCTACTAAGAGGAAGGAGTAAGAGGAAGTATTGAAATTATATCCAATTTTCGAAATTGAATTTTCCTCGGCAATTTAATTTTTTTGAGATCCCCTAGTATGACAAACATGTTTATCACGAATAATCGTATGTGTGTGTGTGTGTGTGTGTGAACGAATATCTTAAAAACGGTTCCGGTGTAAATAAATCAACCGGAAGTGTGCCTTTACTGGATTTTTTATTTTCAAATTTTCACGATTTTCTTTAAGCCTAATTGTAGATATATATCTATAATTTTTATTTAAAACACTTTTCCGGGAAAATAAATTTTTGGGGGAACTGTAACGATGAGCTTTTCTCTAAAGTACCACTTCAATAAAATTTATGATTCTATCACCTGTATAATAATAATAATAATAATAATAATAATAATAATAATAATAATAATAATAATAATAATAATAATATAATAATAATAATAATGATAATAATAATAAACCACTGATATGGCCGCAGCATGGCGTGCCAAGGCCTTACATGGGCAATACCCTGCAGCGCTAGATGGTGACGCCATAGACAAAGAGGGTCAGTGATGTGGCTTACCCATGGGCAACTTTACCCAGAAACTGAGGGGACCCTAATTGCAATTCAGGATCAGGTGGTGGCTACCAGGTACTATATGCGTTATATTATAGGAGATGTCAGTGTCCAGGATGTCAAGTGCAGATTATGCCACTCTGCCCCAGAGACGATCCACCACCTTCTTTCCGCCTGTCCAATGTTGGCATAGACGAGTACCTTCAGAGGCATAATAGTATGGCCAAGATTCTGCACCGGGAATTGGCATTGAAGTTGGGTATTCGCTCAGTCGTCCCACCCTACTACCAGTATGATCCCGAACCGGTGCTAGAGAGCTCCGGGTACACACTCTATTGGGATCGCGTGGTGCTCACGGATCACACAGTAGAGGGCACCCGACCTGATATTGTGTGGCACAATAAGAGTGAGGGTAAGGTTTATATCATAGATGTTACAGTCCCGGACTCGGCTAATGTTGTGCGGGCCTTCAATGAGAAATTAGTACAGGCCTTCAATAAGTACAGGCCGCTGGCAGCTGAAGTTGCTTCTCTTTGGAGAGACGTTAAATCTGTCGACATTGTGCCGATTGTCATCTCTGCAGCCGGTTTAATCCCGCGCGCTATCCAGGATGGACTGCTCAAACTTGGGATTGAGAGATGCAGCAAGCTGTAATCCTCCATTCCTGTAGGATCGTCAGGGAGATTTTGCTGCAGGGAAAGGACTACCAGGGCCGCGGGACCCTTCATAACGATGGCCAATGATTGCGATGATTGCTGATGTAGAAATACATAAAGATACAAAAAATTAAAAACTGACGAAGAGAAGAAAAATGTTCACTTATAGTGATCCAGGTGCCTCCCTTGCCTAAGGGCCGCGAGACACTTAAAAAAAAAATAATACGAATAATAATAATAATATACATTAGAAGCATTGCTTCGGTTAATCGGGCCAAAAGAGCGATTTAACAAAATCGATTTTTCAAGTTCTTTTGGGATTTTCTCGAAAATGACGATAACGATTTCCTTTAAACTTGGAATGCCAACTTGCCAAAATAATACTAAATAAAATATAATTAGAGAAACTTTTGTGTGTTTCTCTTTTTATTTTATTTTTTATAATTAAATGTCGCAGGTAACTTATTAAATTAAAAGTGGGTCGATAATCCTAAAAAGGATGGGAAACACTGCCTTGTTACATTAATATCAGTGATTAAAGCTGTACTTTGACTCTCTAGTCATTAAAAAACCTTCTTTTTTTTTCTCCGCTGAAGATTCAAAAGTGTTAACAATGTTTGTAAAATTAAACAAATTTCAAAGGTTTGAATAAATTTTGCTAAAAATATATTAAATATATAAGTAAATTATATTTTAAATAAATATTTGTTTTATATTTTTAAATTCAAAATAAGATTATTTTAAATTAAAAGATTATTTGCATACTATTGTTTAATTCTACGTTCCAGATCACGTTTCTCGTTCCAAATATATATAACCAATCTGAATATAACTTTCCCTTTTTATTAGAAAACATACACGAATAGTTGGTCTAAAATGCCCACATTTTTTTTTAACCTTATTATTCTTTACATTTTTTTAAAATAACAATTATGCTATTGGGGAAAAGTATGGCATTCGTTGAAAATAAAGTGAATTTACATAATCTGTCAAAATTTACAAGATAATCTGTAGACTAGTAAGTAAAAGCGCCCCTCTACTCTCCTAGTCAAGTAAATAACCTTTTTCTTAACACTTATCAAGTAATACTTACCTATCTGGCGATGTGTTATTTAATAAAAGTAAATGATGGAATAGTATTCCAAATTTTTTGCATTAATAATACATAAATACATAAATAAATATATATTAGTTCGTAATTAACAGATTGTTGTGAGACTGCCTTGGGATCCTCGTGAAAATTAGTAGCTAAAATACAGTTTTTCAAGCTGCCTGGGCATTCAGGTTATTAGTGCAACAAGGCATTAGATTGCCTTGCCCTTGGAGTGCTCCACAGTAATCTTTAGTGGTCCTATAGTAACCCTTCTGTGGCCTTGCAAGATGCCTATGAGTGCGTATTATTATTAAAATGTATATTATAATATGCGCAGTAGATCATAAGAGTGAAGGGTTAAAACTCCAGGCCATAGCCAGGTGAAAAAGTTTATAAATGCGTACGTAAGGATGACTGTAGGCCTACATACTAGCCATTGTAGACTTAAGAAGCCACGGACTGACAATGGATGGCGTGTGTGCAGGTTTTGTCAGGAGGAAGAGCAAACAGAGCAGTGCATTGACTGCGTAAGGGGGACTTGTGTAGCTCAAATTTCTCCCCTTGGGGAGGGAAAAAATTGACGGTTTCACTTTTACCCATTAGTCTATATCCAGACTCTTAAGTCTAATTAAATAAACAGAACTGGTGAGGTTATCCTGATTTGTGGGTGTCACAATAGTCCCTCTGAGATACGGTGGCGTAGGCTTGCTAACCAACCCCTGTAAAATCTAATTTAATATTTAATATGTTCTCTTTCGTGTCTTTAGTATTTAATATTTCATGAAATAAAAAACAAACGAAAAATTATTGCCATGAAATACTGGGGAATGAATCCTAGATGTTCACTTTTGGTAGGTTCCCTCTATCACTTAAGAAGATTGTTTTCTGAATGTATCGTCATTCTCCAGGCACTAATATATCCCTTTCATAGGGATCAATTTTTTTTTATTATTTTTTTTTAGGAAAGTCAACTATTTTCCAAATGTCAGGCAGTGACGAACATTTATTGCCGTTGAAAGTACATGCTTATAAGTATTAGCATTAAATACTCATTCAAACATTATTATTATTATTATTTTATATCAAGTGTGTTTCGAAATATTTTTCTTAGCACATTAATATTAATTTAGGTTAATACTATGTTTATTTCAAGTATTTCTGGTTCGATATTGATTTTAAATACTTGAGCTTTTTGCAAAATGCTTAACAATCAGAATAACTGATCTTAACTCTATATTACATAGTGCCTTGTATTAATTAGTGAGGAGAATAATAATAATAATAATTTTAAGAACAAATTAGTACCTGTTTTCCTCGAATTTTTATTTTTAACAAAACGTTTATGTTATTAGATTTTTTGGAGCATGTTCGTGAAGATTACATGAATAATTTACTTAAACATATTCACAACAGACCATATTAATTGCTAAAGAACATTTTTAACTATAAACAAATAATTTTGATATATAATATGATATTAATAGTGATCATTCCATTAGATATTCATGTAAACTTTTTATCAGTTAACAAGAATTATTAATTATAATCTTTTTTTAAAAAAAAACTGTGTACAAGCGTGAATACACCGCAGCTACTTCAATGGCGGTGAAAATATTGTCAAATTATTTATCGATATATTAGCGCTTCTATTATTTTTAATTTAGGAACTTTCTTTTCAGTGTGTATTATTTTAGTGTTAGCGAAACCAAAATATTGTGGTGTAATAACTATATTATTTAATTATATATCTCAAAATTAAAGCGTGACCGTGTATGCCAAATAATATCCCTAGAAACAATTACTTGTTTTAAAAAAATTTATAAATTAATAAAATAAATAAATAAAATACATAAAAAAAAAACAATAATGGATATACAAACTCATGAAGTTCTTCATGGCTGCTATAAAGGGCGGACTGCCTCGTCAGTTCATCACTGTTATAATGAGGCAATACTCTGGCCGGAATCTCTGTGCTTGTTACTGCAATCACACAATTACAATAAATCAACTTTAGTTTGTTATCTATCTGATTCGGAAGTAACAATACGTAGGGTTTTTATTTTATATTTATTTTTTTTTTGTACTTAAAAAATATTAATTTATTTATGTCTGTCCGGTACAATCGCTTTAAAACAAGTGGGGGAAAAAACAATTCATATACATGAGTACAATTCAATATTCACTTTTATTTTATTACAAACTTTTGTCTGGTCTGCTGATCCATTCAATAGAATAACTAGAAACTGATAGGCTGATCCTGAATTAGATTTTTTTATATGTTTGACAAAATCGGATGATGGACATAGACCATAAACGGCTACCGTGAGCTCTGCCAAGCTGACAATCAAGACAAAGCTTTGATCCCTGTGATCACGATATGTGACACGCTAGTTTGTGGCTTAAAATAATTACTTTTTAGAAATTTTAACAGGATATACCGATTAAATAGATAATTGAACTCTATTAGAGCAAAGATCGGAAAATTTAGTTGTTTTGTTGAATTATATAACATGTTTTAGGTTTGCCAGGTCGGATTAGATTGATATAACCATTATGAAGCCGCAGAAGCAACAACTGCAACACGTAATTTGTAGAAAATAAGCATGAATTGAGTGTCTGGATCCGATCCTGCATGTTTCACAGTTTTATCTGAATTTTCGCCTCACAATATGATGATTCCTAAAAAAATGTTGTCGCCTATTTAAGGCATATGTAGTGGTAGTTATATGGGCCAATGGAGCTTTGGATAGTGTAGACTTTGGTCCCTCCCCACAGACAATAAATAAGTCATATTTAAGTTCACAAATTCTCAGAGAATAAAAGAACTCCTCTGAGAGCTGATCTGCATTACTGAAGAATTGAGTAAAAATAACTGAAAGTTGTGGCTGACATTGAAAAAGTCAAGATTAGCCGATGAATGTCTGCTTCTGAATCTCTGCATTGTTCCTTTTGACAAAAATATGTGAGTCATCCTAGCACCAGAGAAGTGATCAACCATTTGAAATCCAAATTTTTCTCGAATTTTTTATAAATAATTTCTGAATCAAAATTTTTAATATCTGACAATTAACCTCAACTCCTTTGGAAATAAATTTGCCCAGGAGGCCTATTCCTTTTGGCCAATGAAAATAACAGAATGCAAGGCTCAGGTTTTTTGAAAATTTGATAGAGTATCAACTTCAGTTTGAACTTCAGGGCTCAGAAGAATTTTTTTAGAATCTAACTAGGAATTAGTGCACTTTTCTCAAGTGGGTTTTTAAACAGATGGACAAAGTCCATAGTTTTTCATTATTCCCAAAATATGTACATAATAAACAGGTTTTATTAGAAAACATCTGATTATTATAAATAAAAATATTCTGAAAATACAGCGGATAGAACAAAAAAAAAAAAATTATTTCATATATAGGTTAAGATGTCAGGTTGAAGACATTTTTGCTGCACTGTTCTGTGTTTATGTCTGCATTTTCCAGTGCTGGGAAGTTTCTATATATAAGAAGATATTTTTGTCCATGTGCCAAGTTTCCACGTGAACGGTTACAGGTTTCTTCTTCTTCTACTTCTTTTTGATAAACCTCCTTTTGCACCACAATCCAGAGTTTCCACTTTCACCCTGTCTTTCACCGTCTTGCCTGTCCACTCCTATATCTTACATTGTCGTCCTACAGTATAACGCACGCCCACTTCTATCACTTCCTTCCAGGAACTCTATGGAACTATCCTCATGGCACGATCATACACACACCACTGTGGCGCCCTCCAACTCAATGTTTGACTTGATATTTATCTCTTGTGCTTCTCCTGACTCTCTATATCTTCACAACTACCCATTCTTCTCTTCACTTACAACAAATTTCTGTGTGTTTGCGTATAGCGCGCCTATCTGTGTGATTGTGTGTATACTTTATCTATCTAATATATAAATATATATATTTTTTCTATACTGGATACGTTTTTACCAAACCATGTTCCTTACTTATCTTACGTTACCTCAAACAGCGCACATACCTTAATAACTTTTTCTTTTTTTTCTCTAAAACCTACTCGATTTTTGTACTCCTTTTTCTTCGTCTTCTATCTTATTTTGTAAATCACATTCTGTTTATCATAAGATATATTTTTAAACCCCTGTACACCAGGTTTATTTGTTATTAAAGTATATGAAATTTAACAACATTCCAATAATTTTGTTTTCAATTCTTCAAAAGAATCTAGAAAATATTTTCTATAAATTATGATGATGATGAAGTCTGTATTTTATTTTGGAAAACCGATTTGAAAACCCTCTTACCACTTAGTCCATACAATATTCAGAAAGTATATCCAGTTCATTAGACTCAGAAAGGTTTTTTTCCCCTACATCAGTACATTCAGAAGCAAACACACAGTTTCGCTCTGTCTCTGCTTCTTTAATGGCAGAATTTTTCTGGTTGAAATCAACTGTGTTCATTAGAAGGAGCCACCAGTTCAAGATATGCTGCTGACAACACACCAGTCCATCCAATTAAACATTAGGCAACTAAGGACCCAAAAGCCAATGGGGTGGGTGGTAATTATGGGTGATAACGAAAAGAAATTTGGCAACTCGGCAAAATTAGTACAACTTTATTGTAAGAATATCTTTCTTCTTCCTGCTGCCATTTAATTTTATAAGATGACAGACTTGGAATCTAACAGGAACATATATTTTTTCCAGAGCATCGACAGCTATGGTCATTAGCGTCCCTAAAACTGTTTTCTTCTCAATCTTTTGTCTCAACAAATTGAGATGGCACATTCTTTTCTACCTCGTGCTTCCAATGCAGTACCTTGACCAGCAAGGAAAGGAGGAGCAGTCGGTTATAGAACATCATCCCCGCTTACTTCATCGAACCAGCCGACGAGGAGGAGTTTCGATATCCTGATTGTGCCATCCCTTGTAATAATAACATAATTTTGGGCATAATATCCATTGAAAAAACCTTCTAATAGAATTTCATTTAGTGCTTTTACAGTAAATTTCTTTTTGTTCATATTTTCTGAATTACTATCAGACAAGTTCAACGCGTTTCCATTTTATATTCTCTTTTCATATCAAAAGGCTATTTGCACCTGAGGGGAAGTACTTTTATTTAATGTTACTTCTTTCCGAAAGTTTCTTAAATTTAGTAATCTTGTAAATAACATATTCTATTAACTATATTTACATATGTACATAAACATATGCATTATTTACACTACTTATTCATACAGTCCTATCATTCAGGGAAAAAACCACTTTCACGCTAATAAATACAGTCATACTAATAAATCCATTCATGCCAAGAAATGCAATTATATCACATAGAGGGGAGAAAGAACATTATATTATCTCAATCTTTACTATTCTTTAGAAACTCGCATCTCTACATCTCTTTTCCTGGCTCTTACAGTTATAAGTATCACCAGAAATAACATATATATGTCTTCATAGTAATAGAGTGAGTTACTATTGTGAGGAACGCCAGAATGTATTAAGATCGGCGTTTAGAGGTATTAAGTAAAACAGATAAAATCTGAATAATGAGATGAATAAAAAATAAGCAATATCTAATGGATAAATCAAAAAAATATCATTGGAAAAATTAAGATGTTCCGTCCCTCTTAATAGCATTTCATTGTAATGCGTCATTGCATTAAATATGTTATTTTAAGATTATATATAATACGAATTGGGGTATTATAAACTCTTACAGAAGCACTTTCGTAGAAATTAAGTATTACTATTCTGAATAGCTGGGAGAATTAGGTCAGCAATTTTTTCAGGATTTCTTGTTGTTCTTAACAGGTGGAGAGCCTAGCCTGAAAACGCTACAATTTCTCAATGATACTTCTAACCCTCGCATCACAGCAACTGCATCAATATGAATTTAGCAAATAAATTTACAGATAAACGTAAGAAATAGGGACTGACCTTGAGAATTATAACTGTAGTTATCGCCATTCAGTAAGATTGATTTAGGTCTTCCTTGGCTGGAAGCGGTGCTCACCTTTCTCAATCGTTCTTCATTAACGTCCAGATTAGGTGCCGATGTGACGCTTATTTTTCTTTTGGATTCTTCATTGTCAAAACCTAGATTCACTTCGCCTCCTCCACCTCCTCCGGCGTCCCGTGAGCCCTCGCCCATCATCACCTGTTACACACAGACAGACAAAAATGTTAGTGAAATTTATTTAAAAATTTGTAGTTCAATGAAGTTAAATGTGAAATTCTCTAAGGAATTAACTCTCAAAAAGAAATTAATTCTCAAAAACAATGTTTACTTCTTTGTTGTTGTTTCTGTGGGAAATAGCAGAAACCTTTCAGTAACTGGTTTATTTCTATCTGCGCTTTAATTAAATTCTAATAGCTTCTAAATACTTTGAAGAACTCACATATTGAATCTCAGTAATCACTAGTAATTCTTTGGAACTATTCCATTGTGAAATGCCTTGATACATTGGTCAATTAAGTTTTACTTTGTTCTTATTTTCTTTATTTTGCGATTGACCTCAAAAAAAGGCTATGAGTTTACAAGGCTACTTTAAAGTAGCTCAAAATTTTATATATATATATATATATATATTTTTTTTTTAAACTTCTTTTGCAAAAAAATAATTTTGAAGAGTATTTTGAAAGATCTATATCCTGCTTCGTGGATACGTAGCTAGATTACACAGAGGCACGGTTAAAACTTTTGAGCTTCTCGAGATTGATTCTCAACGACAACTTGGTTTCATCGAACAGACTTCAGAAATGGTTGTCAAACTGTCCAGAACTGGAGCTTATAATACAAACAGTACCAATAGCCATCGAATTCGCCATAGAAAAGCTGGACTCAATAGATCTATCAGCATTTGCATAAAGGCGCCACTGCCTCTCTACAAGCGCACGCCAACTACGCATTACCCCCTTTGTTACACCAGCAATAGTGTATTGGTGAATGGGCTACAGTCAGGACAGCCTATGTTTCAACTAGAAGTTGTTTCTAGCTGTTAGAGAAATGGAATATAAGGTGACCATCTGAGAGGTTAAAGTTGAGCCACCAAATCAACTTTGAAGAGTATAGCTAGCCACAATAGCACACGACTGTAAGAACAAATAAGAGTTCTATATAATTTCATCTATCTTCAAGGAACTTACAGCAACCAATTCGACCATTCACCACGCTACCAACCAATAATCATTGTCGCTCATCGCTCGGACACTCTACTCAACACACTTCTCTTTCATTACTCAGAAAAATCGTTCAAACATAAATCGTTAGTTTAGTGGCCAGTTCGTGTGATCACAATTACACTATTTCACCATTCATCATTACATCATTACCTGCTGCCAATTACAATTGGCACACTTATTAGAATCGAATCTAGACTATTCATATAAAAAACATCCTTTAAATTATAATCCTTGTTCAAATAATTATTATCATTATTTTGTACGGTAAGTGACCAAATTTCTATGGGTGAGTGAACCCATATAATTACACTAAGGTACTTAACAATGTCTAGATTAGAAATTTTATCCTTTTACGATTCTTATAGCTACCCGATTTACTAGACAGAAACCTTAAGTGGTAAAATGACTTAAGTTATTCAAAGTATCCCAAGCACTTTTGAGAAAAATGCAGCAATATTTTCAGTCCTACTTGGACTACTAAGCCAGCATTTTTTACTGCCATCGACCCAATCAGATCATCTAAATGCTGTGAAGCTATCCATAATTGAAACTAGGCCGTGGGAGTTTAGTGAGTGATATTCTGGAAACTTTCATTGAAGTAAATAATGAAGGAGGAGAGAGGTGGCTAATTTAGCCATTCATATTTCTCCAAAGATTCCCATATGATCTGGTTACCAAAACTAGATGAACTTTTTAGAGGAAGACAGTCTTCTAAAAACTATTAAATCAATTTGGAGTTGAAATTTAGTATTTCAACGCAACTTGTCTATCCGAACAGATCTAATCTCCTTTTGCAATTAATTTGCCGAACCGGTTATCTGAAATGTAGCAGAGAATAGCAGAGTTTAGCAAAACGGTTCCATTCTCCAAAATCGCTGCCTCAAAATAGGCTACAGCTAACAAAATCTCTATTCAGAAGTGTAACTCCTGAGATAACTGCTAGATATCTCATCTGATGTTTACAGCGATAACCATTAACAACTAACTCTGCTCTGTGCAAGTCTGTGTTGTCACACTCTTTGAATAACGCATCCTGAAGATGGGCGAACGCCCGAAACCGGTCGATGACCACAAAATGAAGCAGGCTACCACGGAAAATGTCTCTGATGAATTTATATATTATTCAAGTACCAAAAATACTCGTATTTTGTCAAAGATACAATTAAATTTGTATTGTAAAAATTCCAAATTTGAACATACTTTGTCCATTGGAACTTCAAAAATTGAACAATTTGAGTCGTCTAATGAATCACAACTGTTTTTTTTGTATTATTTTTTTTATTGCTTGTTTGTCAATTTGACAATTGCCAATTTTTTTTTAGTCAAAAATATTGGCATTATACAAAACCAATTTCGCATTAAATGTCCATTTAGCTGGACGGTACGCATGCGTACAATTTGCCCAAACTATATGCGACAGGCATAGAACGTCAGCACTTTCCCCTCTACTGATAACATACAAAAAAAACTTTAATCGACTCGTTGTTCTACATTACAATCTGGTATAATAATTTACTTGTTTATCTCAAGTATACTTATTTACATACTTTGCAAGAATAATATTTACACAAACATAATTTGTCAGCTAATAGAATGCGTTCTAATTGGTTAATTTCATGGACATAAATTATTAATGATAATACTTGTATATCTTCTAAGTATAGCAATAACTTGATTTATTTATTTATTTCACTAAATGTCATTCAATCTTAATTCAAAATATATCTTAAAATAAAATAAAAGAGTTTAAAATAAGATATCATTGAAATTGTTTTTTTGTCCTCAATATATAATGGCTTCATATATATAAATTTCGTCATTGGCGAAAAAAAAAAATAAATAAAATCGATATGATTAGAGCATCATTTAAATGTTAATATTGTTGTTACATTTGATGACATGACATCAATGATTATCAATGCCATTTTATGCTGATATTCTAGTGTAATTGACTGCAAATAGCGCTTCTTTTTTTTTTTCTGGTGTCGTACCTCCCTTGAGAAAAGAACGACTCCATGGCTCCTTGTAAATGACCCCCTCCTGATTCAGGGCTAATTAAATATTATATTATAAAACTGCACACTTTCTATTTGTTAAATCATTTAGATGAATTCCCAAAAAGACTAATTTTCAATATTTTTTGATTGTGGAGTATAAATTTTTATAACAAGTAATTTTTATTTTTAATTTATAGGCTATTTAATTTGCATAATGAACAAAGAAAAGGAAATTAAAGAATTAAGCAAAATAGTAAAAATGAAGAATTCAAAACATTGTTACAATTAAGTGAAAGTAATTGCCTACATTTTCATTAAATACCAATAAATACCGGCAGAGAAGTTTTAAAAAAACGATTCTTACTTCCTTACTACTCTCTTACTTCCTTAGTAAGAGGAAGTTTTACAAGTGTCAAATTTTCGAACTTGAAGTTTCATCAGAAATGCATGTTTTGAGCTAACGTACCCTGAGTATTCTACCTTCCTACATACCTTTAATACCTATCACTTTTATTGGAAGCATTTTCTGAAAACAGAGACATTAAAATTCAAATTATTTCCCAACTTGGAAAAATTTCCCCTCTCTGTTTTCTTTGCATTTTTGGCATTCTCTACAGTGTAATTTTATTCCTCCAATTGCCTGCCTTGTTTGGTTGGATGGCACTCCCCCCACTACCACTCGCCCCACCGCTCACTATTTTTCTTAAGAAAAACGAGCGAAATTTGAATTTTAAAGAATATTCTTATTTTATATGTAAAAACTCTCTGTTTTCTCTGCTATTTTACTCTACAACCAAACAATAACCTCCTCCAAACATTTAACTCTCCATTCTTCCTTAACAGGTATCATATCTTTCTAATATTGTTTAATTGTTATATGTTTTAATTTAATCATATAAAATTTTTTTGATATCCATATTTTTTGTTTTGTAGTTCCTGAGGAAGGACACCAAAGGTGTCCGAAACGTCGAATAAACTTTTTTAAAAAAATAAAAAGTTTCTTCTTTGGCCCCAGCCAATTAATTTTTCAGCTTGATTAATAAATTTAGTTTCTACAGACCAACACTATTACCGCGTAATAAATCTCAGTCGTAGAAATCCTTGGTAGAGAATAATATTTTACAAACTTGACTTTTCACTATCTTTATTATATTATTTTAATAACAGAATGTAAAAAATATATTAAAAAAAATAAAATTCTAATTAAACAAATGAATTCTTCTTAATCTACGTGAAAAATTTTTAAAAAAAGAGATAACCGGATTAACAAATCCTTTAGTGATTTACAATAGAACACATTAAGATAAATATAATATGAATGAATGGAACGTCAAAGTGGGATTTATTTGTTCATAATATAATTAAAACGAATTAATAATATATGATCTTATTCTGGAATAATCAATTATAAATTTTATGTGAAAATAAAATATGTAGACACCATAAAGACGAGATTATTTTGTTTATTTTATTTTTACAATTGTCATGATTGTTAATTAACTGTTACGTTTAAAGAAAAAATATTAAAAAAAAAAAAATCTGGTGTGAAACACTCACACAACTTTCTCTTACTCCAGGTTTCAAAATTGTAATTGACAAATTTTATAGTCAGTGTACTAAATTTAATGAAATTCCATTGGAGTTTGTCGAAAACTGAAAAAAAAACTGTTCAGTAAAAACGCACTTCCTGTTTACTAATTTCCTTGAAAGTCGGAATTTTAGCCATCTATTTATTTCTAATTAATTTTATTTTGATGATAGAATTGTGTAATCAACTATGATAGCACTTTCAAGAAAAACATAACCCTATCTCTCCCTTAAAAGCCCCCCCCCCCTTAAATGATTTCACCAAGAGCAATGTTTTTAAATAAAAGTTGTAGCTTTTTATATGTGTAATTCACATTCCTAGTTTAAAGAAAATCGTTGGAGCCATTTTCGAGAAAATAAGAGAAAATTGAAAAAAAAAAGTTTCAGTAAAAAAACGGACTTCCGGTCATCCTCGTATTTTTTCAAACTCGGAATTAATAAATATTTAGATGATAATAATATGTATAGTAAACTGAAATAGTACTTTAAAGGAAAACCTAACCCCACCACTTCTCCAAAAAAATGCTCTTAAATGAATTTTTCCATGAGAAATGTTTCAAATAAAAGTTGTAGCTCTATGTTAAGTGTAGTTGATATAACAAGTTTGAAGAAAATCGTCGGAGACGTTTTTGAGTAAAATCGCAAAAAAAGTAAAAATAAAAACTCAGTAATGGTGGTATTTTCAGTTGTGGCATTTTGTCCGCTGACCTACTGTCGGATCCCATGGTGATAGCTGAACGAAATATCAAGTTTGAATTTTCTACGATTTTTCGCTTTTTGAGCTATGCTGTTCACATACATACACACAAACCACCATATTCTAAAAACCGCTTTTTTTTGGACTCAGGGGACCTCAAAATGGGTATTTCCGGTGAAAACTTGATATCGAAAATTTGGCGTGATTACAATACTTTCTCTCACTAGGAGGAGTAAGAGGAAGTAATATTATTTATATCTTTATTTTAACTCCAAACTTTATTTAACGAGTAAATTTAATTTAAAAAAAAATACAAAAAAAAACAAATGATACTGCTACTTTATATTGAGCTACTTTATTTTAGCTGATTTATTTAAGATCAAATGGCCGAGGAGGCCCCCCATGATCGAGGCGTAAAAAATATGAAAAATTGTTCTAATTTAAACTTAAACAGTAAACTCCACTTCATTTTAACTTGTGAATTACTCAACACGACTTTCACTTATTCCTCTTTTGAGACAGTTATACATAAAAGTGACAAATTTTCTTCAGATTTCAATTTTTGCTCATCTGACCTAAATATAAATACATAGATAGTAGAAGGACAAGCCCCAACTTACCAGTCGAGGCAGGTTAGATAATATTCTAGAGAACGCCAATAACATTGAACATCTGAATTTAATTTTAACGTCTCAGATTCCTCAGAAACACCGAAAGACTTCCTTTTTTTCTTTTTTTTTTTTTTTGGAAAAATGTTTCAAATAAAAGTTATCGGCTTATATCTGTGAAGTTCAATAGAAATCACCGCAGCCGTTTTTGAGGACATTCAAAAAAATTCCAAAAATCTATTCAATAAAATCACACTTTCTGTCAATTGATTTTCTTGAAATCTGGAATTCTACTAGTGCTTTTACGTATCTAGGGTAAAGCTAGGAGATATGATGCACATTTCAAAGTTATGCCCTGTATCAAAATATTGGAGATATATTAAAGAGGTAATAATGGTTATAAAATATACGTCAACTACTATTATCTACAAAAAAAAAATGTTATTTTTCAAAATAAAGACATACTCATTTATTCCAGAAACAAAATACAAATACACTACATTTGGCCGTCTCTCCTACTATGGTAGGATAGATGACGCACAATAGGTAGGACACCTCTCCTCTGTGAAGGTAAGTAACATGGCTGATCGACATGAAACTTGGTAAACACTATGTCTACGAGCCCAACTTTAACGACAGCAGGAAATCTTTCATTTTAATTACAATTAATATAGTATATATATATATATATATATATATAAAAAAATTACCAAGCGTTATGAAAATTCAGGTATTCACCAGATATAGCTGATGAGTAAATGCAGAAGAATAAAGAATTTTGCATTAGGTTCGCTTCTGATCTCTCTACTCCTGGACTAACTTCCATGACGCCACGTGGTGGCAAACAAGAGAAGCAAAGCCTGCGTCTTCTCTCCTACCCCCGTCATCTCTCTTAGCTTTACCCTATATTTAATATTATGTAGGTGGTAAAAAAAAAAAAAACATACCAAAAGGAAAGCCTAACTCTACTGTTTCTTAATACGCAAAAAAAAGATCGGTTTTCCCGGAAAAATGTATATACTGTAGATAGTACAGAAAGTTTAAAGAAAATATTTCGATCAATTTTCAATAAAATCGCGAAAAACTGAAAAAAGAAAAGCAGTAAAATAGGTGTGTGTTGTTTGTGAACTAAATATCTAAAAAAAAAAAAAAAAAAAAAACGATCACAGGATGGTCAAACTTGGTATTCAGTTTAGGTATCACCACTGCATCAGACACGAATTTTTCAGATAAAATCCATCATTCAAAATTGCGATTTTACTGTATGTTATTTTTTCTTCTTCAGTTTCTTTTGCAATTTTCCTGAAAATAGTTAAACGATTTTCTTTATACTTCGTATGCTATCTACATACATAAGTACCTATCATTTTTATTTGAAACGATCTCCTGGGATTAGTAGCAATAAGCTTTCCTCTAAAATACCATTTCAATGCAATATATAGTACTATCATCATCTATCTCATATTAATTACAGTTGATGTATGACTAAAATTTTAATTTTGCAGAAAATTGGTTTATAGCCGGAAATGTGACTTTACAGAATTGGTTTTTGAGGTTTTTTTAATTATTCGAACAATTAACGACTATAACGATTTCCTTTAAATTTGGAATGCTAACTGCACAGATGAAACTTATCATTTTTATTTGTAACATTTTTCTGAAATTATAGGTTTTAATTTTGCGTAATTTATGGCATTAAAGTTCAAATGTTATGTTGGTTTGGTTCATTAATATTGTCGTTCTCTTCTGGACTACAGTGTAATCACTTCTACAATCTGCTTGATTGACTCTATCAACTCTATACTTATTTAAGGACTACAATGGATATGAGATAGAAAGAGAATTAGAGAGAATGGATTTTAAAATGAAATAAACTAAAATTCTCTCCTAGGGTAAAGCTAGGAAAAATGACGGGGGTAGGAGAAAAGACGCAGACTTTTCTTGTCTTGTTTGCCACCACGTGGCGTCATGGAAGTTTGTCGAAGGGAAGAGAGATCAGTTATTTCGTGTGTTCTTCTATGTTCTACGAACACTTATACGCATCAGCTATATCTGGTGAATACCTGAATTTTCGTAACGCTTAGTAATTTGCAATTGAAATGAAAAATTTCCAGCTGTCGTTAAAGTTGGACTCGTAGGCATAGTGTTTACCAAATTTCATATCCATCAGCCGTGTTTTACCTTCACAGAAGAGAGGTTTCCTACTTATGGTGCGTCATCTATCCTACCATAGTAGGAGAGACGGCCAAATGTAGTGTATTTGTATTTTGTTTCTGGAATAAATGAGAATGTCTTTATTTTGAAAAATAACATTTTTTTTTTTTTTTTAGATAATAGTAGTTGACATATGTTTTATAAGCATTACCTCTTTAATATATCTCCTATATTTTGATAAAGGACATAACTTTGAAATGTGCGTCATCTCTCCTAGTTTTACCCTTATGCTGAACACTGTGCAACGAAGGAAACGCACAAACTGCAAGGATTTTACAATAGGTTAGGTGGGACTGGCTGAGTGATGAGAAAGTAGTGGAAATTGCTTTCTGGATGGCGACTGGTCGTAAAATCTTGTAAAGCTGTTTTCCTGTAGAGTTAGCTCGGCTGTATATTGTTTAGAGCCTCCCACCCTAGTCTGGCCTAGGTAGCGAGTAACAAGATTAATTCATTTTTGTGTTTCTCCGATGTTCGTTTCCTATGAATGTATAATGATTCTGACCCCATTACAAGGACCAACGAGTAAAACTTATATATATAATTGGTCATTTTATATATTATACATAAATGTATTAACTAATGTATTACATAAATAACTAACTATATAATACATAAATGTAAGAGGAAGTCTTGTAAGTGTTTCACACCATATTTATTAACTTGAGAATTACGCTGTTTGCAGACACTTACATGCATAAACAAAACATGAACTATTCGTTAAAATTAATTTTTTCTTATGCCTAAAGAAATTCAAATCTTGAAATAAATGTTCTCGAAATGATTTAAATAAATATCAAAGCCTTTGGTATAAAGTATACTAGAGTTAGATATTAAATCAAATTAACATTTTGGAGACATAATTGAAAAAAATACGGGAAAACCAAAAAATACCTTCAAGTAAAATTGTTTGTCCGCTACATTAATTTAGATCAAAGTTCAGCTCGAATAACAGCTGCAAAAAATAAAGAAAAGCAAAATTCCCTAATTTTCGTACAGATTTTATATAAAGTAGGCTAGGTAAAGATATGCGTGACGTAACGTTATCTTTATTGTACATAATACATATGGCCGTGGCAATGTATGCTGGTATGTGGAAGTTGTCTAGGTTATGTTTGTTTAGCAATGTGAGCTGTGTTTATTGAGTGTATGAGTGCGTGCTACCTTTACTACATGTATCACAACAAGAATAGAAAATTAGAGTAGCTTAGAGTGTGTTATAATTCAAAATATAGGACGATCCTTTTTGTTAGACCTCCATGTATACACTTATTTCCTACTTGGATGGAAAACTTCGCCGGTTGTACAATTGCAAGTAATAGGGTCACCAGTTTATTGTTCACTTTATTCGTTACGAAAATTTAGGTTAAGTAGTTTTTTTCGAGTCATATACTATATTTATAAAATTGGTGCAACAGCCCATGAAAAAAATGGCGATTTTGATTAGGGGGCGTATTGTAACCATGCTGCGTTTAGTTCCCATCTGCATATCTTCAGTACCAAAATAGAATACCAAGTTTGAGCTTCGTTTTTGAGATATTTGTTCTCACCTACATCACATAAACACACACACACACACAAACATGCACTTTCGCTAAAAATGATGTTTTTCGTGGTCAAGAGATCTCGAAACATAATATTTCCGATGAAAACTCAATTTCGAAAATTTGACAAGTCTGCGATACTTACTCTTACCAGGAGTAAGAGAAAGAAAAAACGTAAATATAATAGAAGTGGGCACAGAAGGCTTACTGAGCCTATGCCGTCCAATAAAAAAAAAAGATCATTTATGATGAACGTTAGATCCTCCCTGAGCTCTACCGCCATTTTTTTATTTTTTAATAAAAAAATCAATGCGAATGCTAGAACAGTAAACGGCCGGCTTCCCTGCCACAAGATCCTGAATAAAATTGCGTCTGGTAAGCCTTGGCCATTCATGGATGATTGCCTCAAAAGTTATCATTTAACTCTTAAAGGTGACTGGCTAATTTCTAGTTTGACAAGTGTATTGTAAAGTCATAGATTCTTTATAAAAAGTGAACACAAATATGAAAATTTCACAGCAATATTACAAAATGAATTTCACTTAATATAATATCTAGATCGATCTACCTTTACCACAATTTAAAGCATACAATAGCACACACTTTTTTTTCCATTTTTTTTTTTTTAACAAAGTCCATATGTAAATTTTATTACAGACCTCATGCGGTTACAAAAACTGGTTCCGCGCGTACACACACACACACACACACACACACACACACACACACACACTGTAGAAAAATAGGACGACACTATAAAACTAACAAATTAATTAAAAATAAACAAATAAAAATGGTCATAAAAAAAAATCCAGGAAACTAGTTCAGTTTTATTACTTTTTATTAGGTAATTTTACTCGTAAAATTAGTTTGTTAAAAAACGTTTTTTTTTAAATTCCCAATTTGTTCCCCCTTTCTTCATTCAAAAAAAATAAAATAAAATACTAGTAATTACGACTCAGTATTAGTAGCGTAGAAAAATATTTTGTCTATAAACTAAAAATATAAAACTATTTTTAATAGTTTTTTTGAGGACTATAAAATTTTTATCGCTTATTTAGAAATCTTTATAGTTATTATAATAACTTAATTAATAAGCTAATATTTTAGTTTTATTATTTTAAACTAATAAAAGAGAACTAGTATGATAGTTTTTTCAATAAGTTTTGGTTTTAGATTTGAAATCTGAGATTGAAGATAATTTATATTGACTTAGTAGCTTTTATTTAACTGATGAGAATTTCATTAATATTGATGTGATAATTATTTTTATTTCAATAATAAAAATTTGACCATTTATTGGCTATTATAATAAAAATAAGGATTTCAAAATTGTTGCCAGGATTTGTTGATGAAATGAATGCATTGAAACAAGTACTAACTTAATTTATATATTCAGGATTTTGCTGAGTAAATGGTGAAGAGTATATAGAGCAGAGTAGAGAGTGTGACCGAGTGAAACATGAATGAATGAATGAACGAATGGTTGACAGCTTGATGATTGTATAACTGCGTAATGTTGATGTTGCGAGTCGCTTGAAGCGATAAGTTATAACTCATACTTGTTTTAACTGTGGCGAGCTGGTAGTGTGGCTAACAAGGTGAATCTTTCAAGTGGTTGATATAGCTACCGATGTTTATTCTTTAAAGTTGAAGACTCTGTAAGTCCTCAGACGTGCAGCTTATGTTCACTTTCTTTCACAGTTGGAGACAGCTTCTAGGAGAGAGAGATTGGATATGACGGTTGAAGCCAGTTCACGAATACATGGCAGTAGGCGTGACAGAGGATGTACAGCATGGTTGAAGGGCACTTGTTAGCGCATTGAAACTGCAGCTAATGAAACTGCTGAAGCAGTAGCTTTTATGTGGCTATTGGTTCTATTACACCGTCCAGAGGAACTGATTTTATATGATTGCCCTTCAAAATGACTGAATACAAATTTGACCTAATGACATTAATTAGTTGGACATGTAATGCATAACTTGGTAACTAGGATGTATTTAATATTAAATTTGTAGCGAATTTCAATTCTTTACTTTATTATAAACCTTGGCGATTGAACGAAACGCATTATTCATAATTTCGTTAATTCAGGTAACTTTTAAGGAAATTGCGCCCCTCAAAAAAGTTTCTTATCCTAAATGAAACCAATAGATCCAATTACACCATCTATTAATAGTTTGGATTTATATAGGTTAAATAATAGTTTCTGAATCTTTGCCTAAAAAAAAATTGTGGTTATTTTAAGTATAATTTTACTAAATAATAATATTGAAGTATTTGTGACTATTCTTAACAATTCAGATTTTTGACCTTCTTAATTGCAGTATTTTTACTTTCTCCAACTGCTGTTAGAGAAAGTATTGTAATCGTGACAAATTTTCGAAATATTTTTCACCGGAAATACACGTTTTGAAGTCCTTTAAATCCGAAAATGTGGTTTTTAAAAATATGTGTGTGTTCAGTATAAATCAAAAAGCAAAAAAAAAAAAAAAAATCGCAGAAAGTTCAAACCTGATATATAGTTTAAAATATTAGCGTAGGATCTGAGAATAAGATTTTGAACACACGAGCGAAGTATCACTTTACCGAATGATATTTGTAGTTTTTTTTTTGTGATTTTCTCAAAATCGGCTGCAATGATTTTCTTTAAACTTGTTACTATAACTACACATATAAGGGAGCTACAACTTTTATTTGAAACATTATTCTGGGAAAATTTATTTAATGGCAATTTGGGGGGGGGGGAGAGGTGGAATATGTTTTCCACTAAATATGCTATTTCAATTTATTTATTTATTACAAAGTTATAACACTTAAATAATATTAATTATAATTAAATATGTTGCGTCAAATTCTGTGTTGTAAAATGATTGAACGTAAATGGGTTTTTTACGGAACAGTTTCTTACAGTTTTCTGCTATTTTTTTTTCTAAAACGGCTCCAAAGATTTTCTTTAAACAAATTATGTAAACTACACACACACACACACACACAAAGAGCTTACAACTTTTATTTGCAATAGTACTACGGGTAGTCATTTGAAAGGGGTTTTTGGGGGTGAGGTAGGGCTATTCTAAAGTGCTATCTTATGTTGATTATACAGTTCAGTTATCTAAACAATATTAATTACAAATAAATAGATTGCCAGAATTACGTGTTTCAAGAAACGGAGTAAACCGGAAGTGAGTTTTTTACTGCACATTTATTTTTTTCACTTTTCCCGATTTCCTCTATAAAGGCACTGACGAATCTCATTAAATTAGGAACACTAATTTGTGAATATAGAGAACTATTACTATTGTTTGAAACTCTGTTTCGAGAAATTCATTATAAGAAATCTTGGGCAGTGGAAGGACGTTGTGCTTTTATAAAAAAAAAAAAGTCATTTATTTATTAAGCTTATATTCTCCCATTGATAGAAAATTGAAGATAAATAATTAGTAAGAAATTATAAGTTCGGAGAAAATTTGTCAATAACAATTTTGTAAACTGCAGTAAGAGAAAGTCGTGTGAGTGTTTCATCACGATATATTTCTTATTTAGGATTACAATAGTTATTTTAATTTTGTATTCTATTTGGCTACTCGTTTCGACATTTGATATTTTCTTGATGTCTACTAATTGTTACAGAAATCACGTTGCTTAGTACATTAATTATCTTGTACCTCTTCATCATCATTATTATCATCATATATATAATATATATATTTTTATTATTATCTTATTATAATACTTATATTTATTGTCTGTTTATTGCACTATTATTTATTACACGTATTTAAGACCATAAATGCTATAATACTCATAATTTTGATACATATCTCATACTTTACTATGTTAAAAAAAAAAAAACGACAAATGACTTAAGCGGAATCTAATGTTGACAACTTTCTGCAATTTTCTGGTTTTGATTTGTGATGATCACACATTTTTTTTTTTTAAATTTATTATTTTTAGATATTTACAACTATATAATAATGTATCTAGTGAATCTGATGAACGAAACCATGTACAAGAGTGGGAGGAGCAGCTGTCCATTGAGAACTCTCCAAAATATTTATAAATAAGTGAACAAGGAGATATATGAACGGAAAATAGGTAATATGGATGGGAAGGGCTTTGGAAAATTATTAGGAAGGATTTAGTGAAAAGGATTAAATACGGAAGTTAGACTGAGGGACGGGAAAGATATTTACATTTGTTTGTCACTCTGTCAGAAGATCTCTCGCCCACTGACATTTCAGTCTTCTGACAGGGTTTCCAGGGATAGAATGGAAAGAAAGGTCTTGGATTCGTGGGTTATGATAGAAGGGATGCATGGAATTTTTTTGTATGGGGACAAATAAAATGAGGTCGCGGACGAAAGGAACGTTCAGGTCTTTTTGAATAAATGGAGTTAGAAACATAGAAAGAAGCGTTAGTGATTTTTATGAAGGATTTTGGATTGGTGGGGTTGTAGTTGAAGGTAATGGGAGCGCTTGGTTGAGCCCCAAACTTCGATTCCGTACGTCCATAGAAGCTTGAGTACAGTGTTATAGATAAGTACTTTGTTGTCTTAGAGAAAGACGAGAACTTGGTCGAGTAAACGTGAGAGTAATTTGTGTCCTCGATTTAGCTCCTGTCTCTTGAGTCTCGTTTGAGGATTTCAAGGCAGTTTTTTGTGCAAGTAGAGTCTAATTAGCGAATTTTATGAGCTGTAGGTAGGAATTGTCCGTTAAGCTGTACAGGAGGACATACAGCTCTATGGAGTGTGAATTTAATATGATTATCACAGACATTTTCCGTGGTAGCCTGCTTCATTTTGTGGTCATCGACCGGTATCGGGCGTTGCACTAGTGTGGAAACTAACTTCGCTCTGTGCAAGTCTGTGTTGTCACACTGTCTGAAAAACGCATCCTGAAGATG
This sequence comes from Triatoma infestans, assembly GCA_011037195.1. Lineage (NCBI taxonomy): Eukaryota > Metazoa > Arthropoda > Insecta > Hemiptera > Reduviidae > Triatoma > Triatoma infestans. The sequence continues at coordinate 16,262 of JAAEAF010002101.1, read as the reverse complement.
GGCGAACGCCCGAAACAGGTCGATGACTACAAAATGAAGCAGGCTACCACGGAAAATGTCTCTGATGCTTTCCAACTCTGCGGAACCAACCACCACAACATAATATGATTAATTTGTTATTATTTAATTTAACCCTCCACTTTCTGGACCATTCGGCCAGGGTGTTGAGATGAGATTGGAGGGTGCGAGTAGCGATAACGGGGCTCTCTCTCTCTCTCAAATACACACAGAGATCATCTTCAGAAACCCCATTTTTGAACTCAGGAGACCTCCAAATTCATATCTCATATCTGGTGAAAACTCGATATTGAATCAATCACACGAAATGCCATACTTCCCTCTTTCTCAATAAGAGAAAATAAAATAAATAACAAATCATAAAAATGTTATATAATATAGGAACTGTCCCTTTCTAGATCTTGCATACATAAAACATAACATTACCTACCACATTTATTAACTTATATAACATAAAGTCCATATTATGATAATCTATCAGAATTATGAGTAGATAGCACGTGAAATGTGAAATGCATGTAATAAATAATAAGTATATTATATGATAATAAATCTAAGTATAACAAGATAATAATAATAATAATGTACGGTATAAGATATCTAATGTAATACATTAATCAAAGTGATTATCTTGTAGCAATAAACAGGCTACTGAAGAAAGTATGCACGTACCAAATTTGCCGAGAATTATGGCAAAAAATGAAAATAATTTTATTTCGTAATTTTTATATTTCCTCAACAATAAAATATTTCACTTTTGAAGTGAACATGTCGTCGCAATTTCCCTAAAAATCCTAGAAATCATTTTTCTTGGAAAATAGTTTCAAAACAAAGTAAGAGAGAGCTATATATGTATGTTGGTATACCCAGTTAAAGCCACCCATTGGCTCATTATTGGAAAAAAATGACGAAAAAAAAAAACAAATCAGTAAAGCACTTCGAATGAAATGAATTTCTTCCAACTCAGTATGTTAGCAACATATTTAATTACACTCCAATCCTCTAAAATCAATCCCTCCCCCCCCTCCAAATCTCGAATAAAATTGGAGTGGTCCCATGCGTACGCAGCTTGAAGAAACTCGTTGTATCCGTTTTTGAGATAATCTCAAACAAAAAGCAAGAACAATAATCGATTCAGTAGAATATTTCCCATTAAGGCATTTCCCATTAAGGCCTCTCTTACACAGTGATTCGACGTTGATACCTAAGTAGAACACTAATAAAATTCCTACATGTAGAAAGAAATCAATCAAAGGTATTTAGCTGAGTGGTTAGAGGCTCATTTAGAGTGATTAGAGATGCAATTCACCGCCAAGCTGAAATATATTCCATATATATTCCAGTTTCTAGTGAATATGAATAAAGTATGATCGCTATGTGACACCACGTTTCACGACCCCTAATCAAATGGTAGCTGGACGTAAAATCTGCCAGAAAAAATAGGGACTACTTTATTGGTTTACTTTCATTAGACTTCCTACGATTTTTTTAATGAGCGAGTACAAATTCATACATACATACATACATACATACATACATACATACATACATACATACATACATACATACATACATAGAATACAATACATACATACATACATACATACATACATACATACATACATACATACATACATACATACATCCATACATACATACATACATACATACATACATACATACATACATACATACATACATACATACATACATACATACATACATACATACATACATACACACATACATTCAGGGAGAGAGAGAGAAAGTATTTCTAAAAAAATACTCTTTCGTATTCAAGATATTACAAAACATGTATCCCTAGTAACTACTCAATTTTGAAAATCGACACGAATACAATCGAATACGTTACTTTTATATATTCTAGAGGATTTGAAGGGCTTTCTTCCTCGAAAGATGTACTATCACTCTGGCTACCAGTTCACATAGAAATCTTGGGGAAGAGGAAGTTGGCGTTTTTCTCCAATTCATTGGTTCCGAGCTTGCTGTTAGCTTGTCCTTTGGCATAGTCTGTCAAGCTTCCAGACATGGACAGCTTTACATCATTTATCCTTATGTTTGAGCTCATTGGGTTGTCGGCAGTCTAAGATGCTGAAATTGAGGGAAATTATTGCTGTGTCTTTCACGGACCTCTCTCAGGCATCTGATTGGATTTGTTCGGACTGTTTGGTGGATTAGACCCGGGACTGGATTCTTGTTCTAGACCCGGCTTGTTGTTGTTTTTGTTTGGGGTAGCAATGTGGGCACAGTGGAGCATTGGATTAGAATAGTAGGCTTGATCTCTCTCCTCTGATGAATAATAATCCAACCCAGTAAGAAAGCTTTGTTCAAAATTCGCTCGAATTCCCTCTAATAAAGGTTTTTTCTTCAATTTTTCGTTGTTTTTTTTGAAATAACGTCTCCAAGAATTTTCTTTAAACGAGCATATTTGCTACATCAATTTTATTTGTTTTTCAAACTGTTTAACATGGATGAAATGTAAATTAAAATTTCAAAAATTAAAAAAAAAATAAAGCATTGTCAATTAGGAAGTTGAGAAACAGAGCAATAGATAGTCTTGGAGAGTATTTTACATATACATTTATCTGTATCATAAAGCAGTAAACAAAATAAAATTACTTACCGCCATGTGACGTGGTGTTTCATAATCATAATTAACATCTAAACTTGTCGTGTCAAATGCATGGACCGTCATTTTTTATATATATATTTTTTATTTAAAAATCTTTAAACACTCGTTTAATTCAAGAACTGTTACGTTGCGCGTTGAAACTTTTACAATGAAATAATGTATTTTTATAAAGTTAATTTTGGTATATTATTGTTTTCAGTTTTTTCCCTGACAAATGAATGTTGTATATTTAGGAGTGGGGAGAGATTACAAACTTAGAGCAGAAGAATGTGATATCACTTTAGGTGAAGGTGGTATATCTGTGTTGGAGATAACTCTTTTTTTTTGTTCCCCCTACAATCTCAAGGATTATTAAGTTAATCCTTGAGATTGTGATAAAACAGCCACCGTATTAGATATCTCTGTTATCCATTAATCAACATATATATACTAGAGAGAATGAGAAGTTCACTGAAATTAGTACATTTATGTATTTAAAATGTAACATATAAATCTAATATATATCTAACTAAAACCTCTCTAATAATTATAACCTTACTCTAATATAACACATAATAAAATATGGACTAAATCACAAAATACAACTTACATAAATTTTGATGTATACAATTCTTTGTTAATTATAGCCATAAAAATTGATAACACATAACATTTGGTTATTAAACTTTGGTTATAATATAAAATTTTATCTTTAATAATTAATGATAGAAATAAAAGTTTTAATTATACCCGGTTGTGCTTCATTTGTACTCCTAGATTATAGTTAAGTATTAAATTTTATACTACGTAGTTGATAACTGAAAATTGTCTTACAATAATTAGTTCTATATCCTAGAACATTAAGTTATAAATTCATTTGTTTAAAAATGATATGAGAAAGTAGATGATAATTTGATTATGTCAGTTTATAACATTTATCAAGAATATGGGTATATTCATCACATTTATCTTTTATTGTGTGTATTAAAGTCTTTAAATTAGCGTACTGTACTGTTGACTACAGCTATGTGAGTCAACAAAATTGCTTCTAGTTACGTCCATTATAGTTTCTTTTTACACCTCCTAGGAAGTATTGCGATTTGGTCAAATCTTCGAAATTGTGTTTTCATCCGAAATACACGTATAGAGCTCCCCTCTTTATAGCCAATAGTCTGTATGGAAAAAACAGAAAGCTTTGTGTTTTTTCTTGGCATTGACATGTTATCATTCAGTCATTAATAATAATGGCTCATGTGATACTGAACTGACTAATTAGTTACTCATTCATTACTTCCGCGAAACTAACCTACCACATTCATACAAATAAATACACACACGCCAGTAATTACATTTGCACAATTAGCTCTAAAAGCTTAATGCGACTCATTCGTACAAACTATCAGACCAATATTCATATTGTGGGGTGGAGTACTCGATATTCCTCGCACCCCTATATACTTAATCTAATATATAAATGATATGTACAACAATATACAAGATATTTACAAATGGGATGATGTACTCGATATTCCAACCAATCCCGTAATACTTAAACCTAAACGCATTCACTCACCTTGCATTCACTTTCATACACATAAACACACTTTTATTAACCGCTATCATTTTGTTTAGCCAGTTCTATTGATTCAGTGAACACATAAGCATTATTAGAAAAAACAATATCTTCCTAACGATATCTGCGAATATTTATACGCATCAGCTATATCTGGTGAATACCTGAATTCTCATAATGCTTAGTAATTTTTTTTTTTGTATACTATATTAATTGCAATTGAAATGGAAGATTTCCTGCTGTCGTTAAAGTTGGACTCGTAGACATAGTGTTTACCAAGTTTCATGCCGGTCAACTATGTTACCTTCATAGAGGAGAGATCTCCTATGTATGGTGCTTACCACAGTAGGAGAGACGGCCAAATGTAGTGTATTTGTATTTTGTTTCTGGAATAAATGAGAATGTCTTTATTTTGAAAAATAACATTTTTTTTTATAGATAATAGTAGTTGACATATGTTTTAAAAGCATTACCTCTTTAATATAGCTCCTATATTTTGATACAGGGCATAACTTTGAAATGTGCGTCATCTCTCCAGCTTTACCCTATGTTGAAAAGTAGCCAAATTTTTGTATTGATTAAATAAAACATTTTTGAGCTACAGCGATTTGTCTCGTAATTAAAATGTTCTGAATATTGATTAGGAATTATCGCCAAGAAAAAATACCGTTTGAGAAAACAGTAATCACCCCGAAAAGAGTTAATCTTCTGTTTAAAAAATAACAGCTGTTTCATTAATAAATATTGCTGTTTTAACGATCTTACTATTTGCTTTTATGTAATTGTAAAGCCTTTTCTTTTTAAGTAAATTATGTGAACATGGCCACAATCTTGTCCCACAACTACTTATAAAAGAGATAATCATGAAAATTGTTGGAGAAAGAGGTCGGCCGAGTAAGAGTATTATACACACACACAGACGTAAACCACAAATACAGTATTATCACTTAGAAAGAAGAGAGTTTCCCTGATGGGACGTAATTGTTACTTAATCTAGAAATCCCTTACTAAATCTAATTCAGATCTTGTTACTACCTAATTATCAGCCTGGTTTTTTTCTTATTTCTTCTTTTTTATGATACCTTTTTGTACTACTTGGTCAGCCACTTATAAACTTTTAATTAGACTAAACTTGATAATGAAATAATGTAGTGAACAAAAAAAATCATACAAAAATTAATCAATCAAAAATTTGTTAATTTATTTATGTCCCATTCTTGCTACATTCATTATTCAATTTACTTTTTCACAATAAATTTTGGTAGGTAATAAAACTTTTTTTTATATTTTTTTTTACAAATTATTTCTAAAGATAATGGGAAAATTATTTTTCAAGATAAGTTAAAAAAATAATTAATTTCAAGATAACCGAACATTTGAAAAGGAGAATTATCATTTCAAAGTGGAAAAAAAAATGCACTTATAAATATTTAATAAAACTTTTCCTACAATAATATGATAATAAATCAATATTAAAAATATAATATTGTTAATGAACGTCCTTTCCGGAAGTAATCGTCTCCAATTTCATAAAATAAAATAGTAAGTTTCCTAAACAATACAAAATCATGTTAAACTTTCACTATTTTGCCTTGCGCTGACTGTGATATCGCATTGTTTTTTAAGGTATCCTGTAAGATGTTAAAACAGAACTCAAGCTAAATTTAAAATCTAAGAAAAAATTGGAAACTAATGCAGATAATTAATTAAACAAAGTTAATAATAGACTTAACCAGAAACAGGACGCAATACATTTATTATCATATTGTCATACAGCGCCCGCTCTTGCGGTTACGTCGGACAAAAAAACAAATTACCGCCCTTTAAGGTACATATTTTTACCGACTTAATAGAATGAATAATGTTATTGTATAATGAAACCGCTCTTTTTTAATTAGAGGTCTTTTATTAGCAAGTCTATGCATGTTCAAACACAAGCTGAAGCAGCGTTCTGCTTGTGTGCTAATGCTATTCTGTCTGTTCAAAGAAGTATATGCATGTTAACACATCAATGTTTTTCTCACACATAGCCAAAATGGCGCCCCGGACAAATGTCCGATTGCCAGCCCCTAGAGTGGGCGCCAATTCATATGTACACATTATCTGTAGTATACACGAAGGCATAATTAGTACACCCATTAGGGCTACCGTCTGTGAGTTAGTTTCAACTCCACCTGTTTTATAGTGTAGGGGTTCCGTCTAATCAGATTTAGGAACAGTCTTCCCAATATGATTGGGTCATACAGTCCGATTTCGATCTTCTGGGTGACTGAGTAATCAAATCTGGGGAAACTATCAAAAGTCTGATAGTACTGGAAAGATTTTACGAAATTAGAATTGTCGACAAAAACGGGGTTGTACATTGTGGAACTTATAGTGTTAGAGGGTTGTTGATAGGCAAGGAAAATGAGCATATTGAGAAACTGAGAATGGCAGAGATGGATTTATGCTTGAATTTACGGAAACTAAAAGAAAGATATGGGGAGAAGCAAAGTTGGAAGACTATATTCGGAAGTTGGAGTGAGCGGGAGGGTGCCAGCTATGGGGGGTTATCAAAAATATCTTGATCTTGCCTTTTAAGATTTTCTATCTCAGACCATTTATGTTATATAGTCCCTGAGCAAATTTCTGTCTTTCTAATTCACTTTTAAGATTTACAAATTTTGAACTCCATCATTCATTGATTTTTAAATCTGCTAGTCCTAGATGAAAAACTGCTTGATCAATATCACTAAAAGATGAAAAATTCAAATAGGAAAAAAATAATTTTCGAGTGGTCTCAAGTGGATACGATAGATGGCCAGTTCCACTCACAAACTCTTTAAAATCTCTCACCAAATTCCGATTTCATATTTGCACCACCACTATTTACGCAAAATATGTAAAAATATATTAAAAATGTGATTATGAATTATCTTTTTCATTTATTAAAATTTAAACATTTTATTTTTTTTTTATGTATTTTATTTACTAACTTAAAAACAGGCGCAGGTTGCCGACTCCTGCATCAGAGCCTCAAAAAAATCCATTTTTTAATGAGGAAAATGTTTAAGATAAATATAGATACAGATGATATACGAAATTTAAAGAGTTGGAGAAGTTTTCAAGAAAAATCACGAAAGACTGGAAAAAAGTTTCAGTAAAGTCATATTTCCGGTTTTCTGGATTCAATATTTAGCACACATATTTTAATAAAATCCTTTATATTTGCAACTCTCACATAACTATCTTTTTATCTTTTCTTGTATTCCTCTTTGCAGTTCTGCCAGGAGAAGTAGCTCTTATAAGGAGGTAACCTTACATAAAAATTAGATATTTCAAATCGATACCACTACTTTTGCTATATCGATATTATCATCACGATTCTCTACGTTGGAGGAATATCGATATTTTTTAAAAAAAAATCTTTTCTCCTGTCTCCCAGTAAGTTAACACATAATTTAACTAGAAACACCTTCTACATTTCGGTTTAAATTGGTTTAATGCTAGGAATACACCTAAAAACCATCCATAAATTCCAATTTTAAGTTACTCCTAATAAAAGTAAGATTGGAAATATCTGCAATAATGCTATAACTTTTATTGCATGATAAATTCTTTTATGGCTTGTTTTCAAAACATTGACATGTATACAAACAAACATGTGAATCACCTGTTGACAAGGTAATTATCAACAATTACTACTTCACAATACAATATTTCTTTTTTTTTTTATAGCGCACTTGAAATAGGTGTAATAAAATATTAGATAAATGATAAAAGAGTAACCTTTTTTTTTTTGTTCTTTATATCCCCAGCTGTTTGCAAATTGTTAATTAAACACATGTTTATCATACAAATCCAAATAAGTTTGGGGTTCCCACCACATTAGGGTCCCACGAGAATGAACAATTTGTGTTTAAGAAAGTAATGCCAATTTTTCAAGAGGGCTTTTCGTTCAACTAGGATCAGGTGTCATGTACAGAGGCGGATAGCCAACTAGTTTATTATATTTATAAATTACATCAAATAAAATCCTAGGTCAAGACCAGTAATCAAACCCAGGTATCACGATATTCCGCAGCAACGACGGTCCACTCATGTTTCCACTGCAATTTTTATGAAACTTTGGGAGATTTACTTCATGCTCATGCTTTCCAGGTCAAAGAAACGTACACATCTCCTTATCTACTATCGTCCTTGTAGCCTCCTACATTAGCAAAAATATTCGAAAAGATAGGGCTTTTGTGGCTTTAATCTTTAGTAATAGATTCTCTTCAAATTATCCCTCACTAGAATATGGATTCCGTTCAACAAGCAAACCACCACCTCCCTTGAGCGGAAGCAATACTAAGCCGGCGTATTCCTAGACTTTTCAATGGCATTCGCTTGCGTACAGCATGAGAGCTCAAAAGCCACTTATAATCTCATTCTGAAATCATATTTAACAGACCGCTTCTTCCAAGTTATGCAAGGATCATCTAACTCACCAATTTATTCTATTCTTGCCAGAGGTGCCGCAAAACAGCATTCTTGCATCCATTTTTTACTCAATGCCTGTTACTCAATGACTTCACAATGACTCAACGCCTGTTATTCCCAGATATTCCTACACAATAATTTTTTACTTACGCCGATGAAGCTACAAAATAAAGGACGACTTTATTTCAACACTGCTCGCACTAATTTTATGGAATTGCAAAACGAAGCAATCTTAACAGAATCCAAAATGTTTCAATCCTAGATCTTACGTCGCATTGTGGAAGCTCCTTATTATCTCTCCAACAAAACAATAACACTGACCTTAATACACACAATAATGATACACCTGGATGACAATAGACCGGAACTTCGTCTACACTCGTGCGAAATCCAGAAATCTCAAATTCTATAGTCTTCCATCCAAATCCTCTTGTTTACATTTTCTCTACAACTTCACTTCCAGATAATCCTACAAGACGACTGAAGCGTCGTTGGCCTCGCGAACTTCCTGGGCAACCTCCTTAGTGGTTATGGATGTCATTCACGTCTTATTTTTGTATCCGTATCATAATTTTTATTTGCTACATGCTTAGGAAGTAATTGTGTAAATGTGTAAGATTAATATTCAATGAAATTTTAGATAATGCAAAAAATCCCTCCCCCCCACCAAGCAGTAGATTTCAATGTAGATTTATCTTAATTAATGTGGTTTTATTTAAAGTATGTCCCTTCTTTTAAAACAGAGGGTGTAACAGATGGATTCGGTTGTCTGCTTTATCAAGTGCACAGCTTGATACTCTTGGACAATGAATCATCTCATGCAGGAGTTTGTCAGGCCATAGAAAGTGAAGTCAAATAATACTTTTTCCTTCAGACCGGCTTTGAGTCCAACCAATTTTTTCAAACTCGGAATTTCGGCAAACTTCTTTCATTTATTGTAATTAATATTATTTACATAATCAACTAAAGTAGCACTATAGAGGTAAACATAACCCTATAACTTCCCCAAAAGCTTCTTCCCATTAGATGAATTTTTTCGGAGAAAGGATTCAAATACAAAGTTGTAGCGCTTTTTGAGTAAATACTTAATATACCAAGTATAAAGAAAATCATTTCGAGGAAATCGCCAGAAAATTGAAACTTTTATTCAGTAAATTGGTACTTTTGGTTGATTTATTTTGTCCAAAACTTTATTTGTCAGATTCCCTGGTGGAACTTAAACGTAATATCAACTTTGTACTGTCCGCGATTTTCCCTTTTTGAATTAGACTGATTTCACGCACACATACACCATCATCTGCATCAATTAAAAAAAAAAAAAAACATTTTTTGTGCTCACGGAAACCTCAAAATATGTATTTCCGGTGTAAACTCATAGTTACGAAAATTTGACACGATTGCAATACTTCTTCCTAAAGTATTAAAAATACGTATATCTCTAACATGTCGGAGATCTCGAAAGACTATCAGATAGTGAATCATTGTGGTTTAATTGAAAAGTTTACGAGTTGAAAACTCACTTGTGATGATTATATTCCTATTAAAATTCCATTGATTAATTATTAAATGATTGATTGTTATATTTATTTGTTTTTATTTACAATAAATAAGAAAAGAGTAGCTTCCAAGTACCAGATATTATTACACCAGATTTTTTTTCAATATTCTATCTTATCATAAAAGTAAACAAAAATAAAATATATATCTTCAATAAATAATTCAGAATGGAATTATTATAAAAAACAATATAAAGTAAAGTCAATATGAGTAAAAATAAAGAGATATCTACAGAATGAATTATTGAAAAATAAATTTTAGTCTCTTAGTAATAACGAAATTTTTTAAAAAACTTATATTTGAATGCTTTTTTTTTATTATAAATATTTAAAACATTGGAAAAGTGAGATATACCATCCTTTAAACCGACAAATTTTAAATTATGTCTAAAAATGTTTTAGGCTGAAGTTTGTATAAACAAATGAACTTAATTTTCATGTACTCGTATATCATAATAATTACAAAGTACACATTTTACATTTGGCGTAATTACATGTTTAATATGGTTAATAATAATTTGGATATTATAGTGGGTGGGTGGGGGCTAGATAATCGAAGATGAGCAACAATATTAATTATTTTAAATGGAAGATTATTTATCAAATAAGCGTGAGTTTTTTTGATTATTATTCTAGGAAGATTTTTTAAAGACGCACTTTGGCTTATCCAGTGTTGTTAAAATTTAACGTTCTAACAATATTTCCAAAGTACTTTATAGTAATATCATACAGGTGGTAGAACAATACTTTTCACTGAAGTGATACTTTAGAGCGGTGTTATGTGTCGCGAGATTTCCTCAGATCTGTCAGCAAAATATCAAAATTGAATACAACTTACTAATAATAAAATAAAAAATAAATAAAATCTAGAATAATGCTGGCAAGTACAACAATTCCGAAAAATGCGAGCTCAACTGGGTAGCCGCCACATATGAATTTAGCGTGCAATTCTTATTCATTTGTAGGTTGTATTATCCTAGATATGTTTCCATAAATGTCAAAATTTAACAAAAAATATATTGAAGGATAAGCCTCAAAATTCATTTTAATATAATCAGAACAGATGAGTTGTTCTTTATTACTTTTCAAGATTAGATGAACATTACGTCTGTTTTTGAATAATTATTCCAGAGAAACCAAATGAAATCATCAAAATTAATTTCTTTTAAAATATCACTTATCTGAGTGAACCAATTAAATTTTACATCATTTGAAAAAGATAATAACAGCTGCGAAAGATAAATCTTGTCATAGTTTCGATCATGTAATTTTAAGATTTTTATGAAATAAGTTAAAAAGTATGCTTTAAAATAATTATATAATGAATTTTTCTTTAGTAGGCCTGTTGAATAATTATTATTTTATTAAAATCTTCTCTAAACTGTATAGGAAACGAAAAGTAAATTGAATATTCACATAAAATCGTAATTTTTGAGATCATTATTACAGAAATAGCTTGATATGTTGAAGAGCAGTCTGATACGACTTTCTTAATTTTTTTTTTTTATAATGATATTAATAAATTTTGTGAAGGGAAGGGATTAGCTCAGTGGATAGCGCGCTGGACTAGCAACGTGGAGGTCCGGGTTCGATCCAGCTGCTACCCTTAGGTTTTTTTCTTCTTAGGAGCCCCTTACAATTCACAGTTCCGTGATGGACAATGTTATCTGTAACGAGAGAACACTGCCCAGAGGGCTCCACTGCACTAAGAAGGCTTTCGATCTTTGATAGCATACGGTTTTTGTCCCTCCACACAAACAATACAAAAAAAATAAAGTTCGTAGTAACATATATCTATATATTATATATATATATATATATATATATATATAAATCTTGATTTAGGATCATTGAATGATGATTTTTAGATAAAACAAACATACAAGAGTAACATAAATCAAAAAAGTCATTAAAGAAACAAGGACTTTTGAACTTTTGCCGTATTTATAATTATTTATTTATCTAGTGGGACATCTTATAGACGATGCAGCATAATATAAAACTGCATTTATGTCGGAATGGCTACATATTTAGTAGGTTGTTGTGCCTATATTGAGAGAACTTGCTGGACTCAAATTTCCCACAGCTCTTGAGATCAGGAAATACTGATTTTCATAATGATGAATAAATAACGATTTCTGTAATGGCGATTTTAGAGGTAACAACATTATTATTTTTATTTGTTTATTTGTTTAATAAAAAAAAAGAGAAATCTTCTTAAATTTATGTATTATTATTCAAGGATAAAATAATATTTTTTAACCTGATTTAATAAAAAATTATATATCTTATTTATTCTCAGTATTTATTATTTTATTTATTTATTTATGTTTTTTGTTTTTTTTTTGTGGGAAGTTTGTTGTTTCCCTAGAAAGCGAGGAGAATCGATTATGATTAAATATTTTTTAAGAACTGTATCGAAAATGAGGTTAATGGGACAATATTAATAAATATTGGCATTTGTGTGTTTAGAGGATGGGCGCCCATTAAATTATTGTTGGAATTTCTTTATTTCACGAACATTTTGTTGACCCGCTTTTTTTTTTTAAATCTATTATTTTTAATGCAACAATTTTTTGTATAAAAAATGTGGCATTAATAATGTTATTTAATTATTTACAAAATAATTTTTGCTTAAATAAAATAAAACTTTTCCCTCACTTCATTCTTTGTTTTTAAATTCCAGCTGACAAATTTTGTTCCAAAATCCAATCGGCCAAAAACGACTGTCTTACTAAAAAAAACTTACGCTCCAAATAGTTGGGGATGGTCACATATTTTTGGCACTGGAAAAAAAAAATTCAGATATTTCTGAACATCAGTTGCTGCAGTGACCCAACTATTAATTCCTAATTAGTTCTTCATTTGTGTTAAAGGTACACGTTGGATTATATAATTTTCCAATTTACTTAAATTGAGCAAATTTAACCGATTTTGTTCAAATTTTTTTGTTAAATTTGTTAATTTGAATTTGAGGAAAAGGAACAAAGCTTTTTACCTTATAGTATGTACTTTTTAGCTTATAGTGTTTTACCTTATAGAACTGTATCGAAAATGAGGTTAATGGGACAATATTAGTAAATATTGGCATTTGTGTGTTTAGAGGATCGGCGCCCATTAAATTATTGTTGGAATTTCTTTATTTCACGAACATTTTGTTGACCCGTTTTTTTTTTTAAATCTATTATTACTTTTTTTTTACTAAAAAAACTTACGCTCAAAATAGTTGGGGATGGTCACATATTTTTGGCACTGAAAAAAAAAATTCAGATATTTCTGAACATCAGTTGCTGCAGTGTCCCGGGGAGGGATTAGCTAAGTGGTTAGCGCGTTGGACTCCCACGCGGAGGTCACGAGTTCGAGTCCAGTGCTACCCTTAGATTTTTTCTTCCTAGGAGCCTCTACAGCTCACTGTTCGGTGATGGACAGTGTTGTCTGTAGCGAGAGAACACTGGTCGGAGGCCGGCCCTGCACTGAGAAGGCTTCGGGCGCTAATGACCATAGATGTTGATGCGCCTTAAATTAAAAAAAAAAAATTATGTACAATACGAGGGAACCATACATTATACTGAAGTGACACTATAGAGGAAAGCAAAATTCGCCTCCAGAGTCCATTAAAAAAATCAATTTTTCTTGTTTCTAATAAAAGTGATGTATATTTAGATGTGTAGATATGTAGTTGGTATATGAAGTTGGAGAAAAAAATAAATCGTCGAAATCTCATCGAGAAATTCGGGAATCTGAAAAACATCATTTTGTAAAGTTGCATCCCCGACTGAATGATTTTTACCAACACCTTCGTGTAATTTACGGTGATTGGTACGCATACAAAATATCAAGTCTCAGCGTCCTGTGATATTTTTTTTGTATTTTAGACATTATTTTGCACACACACAACATACACACACATACAAACAGAGACCGTTAATAGCTCTAGCTAAAACAATCATTTTTTTCAGACTCAGAGAACATTAAAACATTATTTCCGCTGAAAAGTCAATTTCGAAATTTTGGTACAATCTTAATACTTATCTATTCGTTACAGCAATAACATAAATAAAAAAAATATGCTATTAATAATACTTTTTTTTCGCATCGATTTCCTTGGGCCAATAGAGCCATTATAATTATTTTTTATTAATTATAATGATTATTATATTAATTATTAATTGTGGCGACATCTGTTACTGCCCTATAGGTATCACTATCTCGACTACTAATCGCCTACGGGATGTAAGCGTGAAAACATCTTTCAGCGAGCCACCGCTTCTTCAAGCTTCACCATGCGGGTGGCATACGCTCGAGAGGTCCCAGCGGCGGTACCAGCTAGACCCATACGGAAGGTTCAGTCGAGAAAAAATACAAATCGAAGCATGCTCCTTCCCGATGATGGCGATGGACGAAGAATAAAGACATTGGACCACGGAAACTATTTTCTTGAGAGTTGATGTGTTACAACCGAACAGTCTTCATATCAGTAATTGTAATAACGCAATTTTTACTATAAAATTTATAAAATTTCGTGAACTAAGTGTTGTAAATAACATGCAAAAATTAAATAAATTATGTATTATTGGGTAAACTGTTAATTCTGTTTTGCAGATTTTAATATTATTCTTAGTACAAACAAAATCATTAACTAGCTCCAAGATTAACCAACCATAATATATCTTGTTATTTATGTTATATTTTTACTAAATTAACTGTTCATCAAATTTGCCTTATTGCCAAGGATATACTTTATTGCAAGTTTAACATCAAAAACAGGATCATAAATTTTATGAATTTATTATAAATTTGGATCAATAAAGTTTTTAATGTAAAGCAAGTAAGTAATCAAGGTTTTGTATCCTTGATATCCAGACAAAAATGGAAAATGCCAAAATATTTGATATTACCATTTTTATTTATTTGACCTATTTATATCTTAAACTTTACTGTATCTACCTAATTTATTACCCATTTTTAGTTAATTGTGTCAAAGTTGCAATTGATGAAAAGTCATGGTATGACAGATATTAATGCATCCTTGCGGTACAGTTTACTTGGAAAGAACGAAAAATCACAAATATTATTATCTCTTTAATAATATTGAATAAAATTACTGTAAAAAAAAAGAAAAAGGGAATAGCTAAGTGGTTAGCGTACTGGACTTCCACGCGGAGGAGCCGGGTTCGAGTCCAGCTGCGTTAACCTTAGATTTTTTCTTCCTAAGAGCCACTACAGCTCCAGTGTCTGTAACGAGAGAACACTGTTCGGAGGCCAGCAATGCACTGAGAAGGCTCCGGGCGCCAATGACTATAGATGCTGACGCCTTAAATTAGAAAAAAAAAAAAACCAAGAAAAATATGGATACTAGATAATGGTAACTAAGTAGAGTTAAATTCTTTAACTAAATTTTGGCGATAAATCCAAGATTGATGTGCAAATTTAATTTGATTATAAAATGCTGCCCATTAAGAAGCTGAACCAGCTGATCGATCCTTTGATAATGTTTTTGCATTTAAATAGGGATATCGGAATTCAGAAATTATCGGACAAACCCCCCAAAAAGTGGAATATATCCTCCCTCATGCGGAGATTATACAAAGAACAGCAACTAGGCTCACTTTCAAACCAAGAGTTATAATTTAAATAAAGTAACTCACATAGTAATTTAAAAAAAAACAACCCAAATCCACGAGTGAAACTTCTACTGTGCTATAGTGATATCATACGAAGTTTTATGAAAATAAATGAAGCTATTTTTGAGAAAATCGCGAAAAACTGAAAAAAAAGAAAAAAAAAGAAAGAAGTTATTCCATAAAGTTGCACTTTCGGATTAGATGGATTTTGATCGAAATGTTACTTCAGAAGCGATGAATTTTTTTTTTTTTTTTATTTAAGGCGTTTCAACATCTGTGGTTATTTGCGCCCGGAGCCTTCTCAGTGCACTGCCGGCCTCCGGACAGTGTTCTCCCGTTACAGACAACACTGTCCATCACCGGACAGTGAGCTGTAGGGGCTCCTAGGAAGAGAAAAT